>JASDQU010816015.1:41818-69746 GCA_032191745.1 Picea mariana
AAAGGAACCTAATGCATATATAAGAAGGTTATAACAATCAAATATGACACATACCATGATACCTCGGACCAATTACCTCATGGAGCAAGAGTCCTCTCCGATGCAAGCCCAGGCCAGTGGTGATGGAAACTGCTACTGCTGACAGGACAAGTCTGGCGGAGAAGAAGAAAGATGGGCCCTCAAGGGCCATGCTCAAGTCAACCCTGCTCTCGGTACTCCATGTCTAGGACCATGTGGGCCTCGAGACATGATCCCCTAGTTATCCCTAGATATCGGGGATAACACTGTCAATATCTCTTATGCCTATTGCGCTTACTTTCTATGGATCATTATACAGCTGGCAAGATCCTCTAATCGGTTCTCATACTTCAATTGATTGTATAACTTGGTTTTATTGAGTTTGTAAGGCATTTAGCATTTGGATTTGCACTTTATATGACTTGCCTGATCATTAATTCTATGAAAATGCATAGGGGTTATGATTAATTTTTTATGTATATGTCCTTTGGTATAATCCTTATGTTAATCTTTTGGCTTGTCGACTATATAAAACTATTGGCACATTGGTCAAACATGTTGATATAAACGATTATATGATTACCTATTGGCACATTGGTTAAACGATGGATATGAGCCATTACAATGCAATGGTGCATGGTTAAACATATGCTTTTAGCCTTGAATCGTATGATTAATGATTTCGAACTTTGGTATAACGTTGATTAAACGTGTTGTTTATACTCTTACCATTGTTTCATTGGGCAGCTAAGTAACATAAGTATTGAAACCAGCGGTTGTACTTTGACCATAATTGTTATGCATGGCAGTGAATAACTCCACCACCTTTGCACGATGGCATTTATGCCTCCTACTTATCACCATTCACTTTTGTCAGCAGCACGCATCTTTTCTCCTGTGTGTATTGTGATCTAAACCCTCGGCTTACCATGTGCTCAGCTCCATGGCACCAGTCGTGTGTATTGAGCCTAACGGCAACCAAGCTCTGTTAATGTTTGACAATGCCCGCCAAGATTTGGAGGACAATGGGTGGCTCACCTTCGTGAAACGATTTGAGGGTTTTAACCTCTTTGTAGCACGACAGTTTTCCATGACCTTCGATGGTTGTAGAGCCAAGGTAGGCGACATACAATTGGAAATTGATGAGAAGTTTATCAGTCTTGCCACAGGGTTAGCTGCTATTGGACAACGTTGGTTCAAGAACTATAAGATCGAGGAGGTCCCATGGACATTGATGTTCCTCTCGTGCAAAGTCACCTCTTATGACAGAGGTATGCCCATATCTATGCTCAAACCACGATGGCACGACTTATTAATGCTAGTCAAGCAGTTTGTGACCTGTGAAGGTCGATACGGACTTGTGTTCCTCTACCACCTGCATTTGCTGATGATTTTTATAGGGTATCCTCTAAACATGCCTTTTTACTTTCAACGCAGCTTATATAAGATGTCTAAAATATTTAAAAGACAGAAGGCTGACAA
Organism: Picea mariana; assembly: GCA_032191745.1. Classification (NCBI taxonomy): domain Eukaryota; kingdom Viridiplantae; phylum Streptophyta; class Pinopsida; order Pinales; family Pinaceae; genus Picea; species Picea mariana. The sequence continues at coordinate 43,319 of JASDQU010816015.1, forward strand.
CAGCTTGTTCCATCATGGGCTTATTAAGATCATCTTTGTTTATCATTTGAGTTTGCACGGGGTTAGTTGGAACGCTTTCGTTGCTCGGAATGGTTTTGAGGATTTAGACCCTGTTCCGGTTGATAAACCTATGGTAATTGAAGCCAAGTCTGAACTGCATGTACCCTTACATATCCTATTGCCTAAACCATCGGTCGACCCTCCTATTGACTTACCTGACACTGTAACTAAGAGTGAAGAGGCTATTAAAAATCCTATGAGCAAAAATCCCAAGGCAAACCTTACTGCCAATGCCAAAGGGAAAAGGAATGCCTGGCTCATTTCGAGAATGGCCAGAAACAAACCAAAACCCTTTGCTGATTCCAACCCTATCATCCTAAGTGAGGATTTTGATTCTGATGTTGAACGTTTTCTGGCCAGCGAGTACCCCTATTCGTAGGGTTTATGTCTCGAGCCTCCTTATGATTTTGTATCAAACCTTCCCCCCTGCCTAAAGAATGACCCTGACTACTCAGGTATTAAATTGCCTCGTGAAACCCTCGGTCATTTGGCCAAACCCTCGCCTACTCTTTCTAAACCCACACAGTCACCTTGTGACCAATGTGATTCATGGTTAGAACGATATTATATTGATGTTCCTATACTCCAATCGAAGATTCAATCACTGGAAGATCAAATTGCAGTGCTAACCAGTCAAAAAGCCAAGCTCCAAGCAACAGATAAAAAGCAAAAGACAACCGGCTCAATCTTGTTCAAAAACGTGGAATCAGCCACGGCCGTTGTAAATTCCAAACTGGCATAATCAATGCAGCCTCGTCGCTATACAGGTATGGTTTTGACATCGTTTTTGTAAATAATCTAGGTTGAGATAATAATTTGAATTCAGTTTTTAAATAGCTCTGAATGACTCTGTTATAATGTGTGCATTCTATATATAACTCTGCTTTGAATAAAAAGAAAATTCAATTCGATATACGATCTGATCATTCCTAGTATAGCAACCGATAGATTTTGATTGGATTTGTGTGGTCTTCATTTGGATTTGATTGATTGGTTTGCTTTATTGAGTTAACGAAATTAATAGTTTGTCTTCGAATGGATTGGTTTGTATTCGATTTTAAAAGGAAGTTTTTCATACTCAGTTTAGAACACAATCATGTTCGGATTTGATTTTTTTATAATTCATATGTTGTGGTTGGTGAACGATTTTATTAAGTTTGGTTGTTACGATATACTCTGTCTTACAATTTTCAAAGTTGAAACACTTCTCTGTTCAATTTTAATTTGGGAAACGAACTACTCTGTTTTTATAAAAATGATATGTTCATTTAAGTCAATGTAGGTGTGCCCGAATCATGGAATGGATTCGATTCGTGACAGCTATGCTAAACCCCAGCCAATTGATTCATTTGATCGGAACGATTTCGTTTTGATCAAAGTCGTTTGCCCTTTTGCCATAACAAATTATGAATTCTATTGCCGATCATTCGAGTCTGTTATGGTTTTATTTGAATTAATTTTCACACCGGTTTGAATTGATCTATTCCTGGCATGAACCGTTTGCCGTATCAACACGGTCATAACGATTAGAATGATCTTGTCGAATTCATATTTCATGTTGACAAGGCAGCATAATAGTTGCTTTCCATTTGTTTTTTATTATAATCGTTTCAGTTGATATCAAAACGATTTTGCAACTGTTGGATTCGATTATTTATGAAACGAATTGATTGACTGTGTTATTTTTACCAAATCCAGTTACGATTCATTTGAATGTAATCGATCTTGCTTACCCCAGTTTGCAAAAATGAATGATCGGATATCTTGTACGCACTCTGTTACACCTTGCTACGATTTCGTTTTCTATATCGTCACAGCCATAACGAATTGTAAACGTTCTTGTTCGATTCAATCATATCTCCTATTGGTAAAACGGCATAACAAATGCATAAGATTTGTTTTTGTATTGATTGCATTGGATGTCAAACGGGTTCTCAACTGTTCAATTATGGTTCTGTTGACCTGATCTTGTGGTAACAAAAACAAGAAACAGAGTACGACTATCTTTGTGATCATTCGATTGATTTGGGATCCTGTTCGATTTCGAATTGCATAGCAAATTCAAATTAAATGGTTCGTTTTCAAATGATTATTGATGTCAATTAAATTGAAATCTTTTAAAATATTTTCGATTAATTTCAATACTGATTCTGTACCTTATTTAGACTAGCTACAGAATCAAATGATTCTGTAGCTAGTCTATAGAATTAAAGTTTCTATCATTTATTAATAAAATATCCTTCTAATTTGTTCATTTTTGGTCCTTTGCAGGTGAAATCGAATTGCATGGGATTTGATGGACAGTTTAGAGGATATTTAGATGTTTTACTTTTATTTTAGTTTCCTAGTTTAGTTGAACTTGGGAATATCTTCCCAGATCATGTAAACAGCTTGATAACTTCCACAGGGAGGTTTTACCCTATGGAAAAACTTATAAATACTTATTATTTTTTTTGTAATAATCATCCTCATTCATGGGAGAACAAGGATATGGAATTTTAATACAAACTGAGACAGAAGTTGATGTTCTTCTACAGCTTTAGCTTTTCACAATATCAATCTTTTGTTTCATGTTTATGTTATCAGTTTGCATCTGATTAATGACTACTTTAGCTATCTTAATCTTTTGCAAATGATATGAATTAATTAATATGATCCATGTCTGATTTCTTCCATAATTTAAAAAAATAGCAATTACTTGATTCGGTTTATGAATGACAGATTTTTCTTCTTCATCAATTGGATTATTATGTATAAGTCTTTGCATAACAGGTTTACCTAATTGTGGAGATTTATAAATTATATAATTGTTATGATTTTTATGTCTTGTTTGTCCTGTAAACCAACTCAAAGAGCATTGCAGCGTATCTTTTACGAGAAGCTTCTAGATTATTCGGTGCGGGTTTCCTCCCTCCGATCTGCTTGAACAGTCATCATACACAGGACAAATCTGGAGCATTTCCACGTCAATTTGTTGTTTATTCGTTTAGTGTATTTGTTAGTATTTTAGTTAGATATATGTGTAGTTAGTATATTAAATTGTTTAATTTCAGTAAGTTTTATCTCTTGTTCATAAAATCATAAAATCAACGAAAAATATCTTTCTCTGTCTTAGGGTAGAAAGCAAATGAGTTTTCCAGGTTTTATTTAAATCTGTATTTTGTGAATATTGTACATTTTGTGAATAAGTTATATTTCAGTTAGTAGTTTGTGTATATAGAATAGTAGATTAGTTAGTTTGTTTAATAGTTAGTTTTAATTAGATTAGTTAGATTAGTTTGTTTTATTTATCATTAGTTTGTTTAGTTTGTTTTATTTAGTTTTAGTTTGTTTAGTTTGTTTAGTTTTAGTTAAATTAGTTAGTTTAGATTAGTTTTCTCTTTGGTTTTCTTAGAACCTTAGATCGGCTAACGAAGCCGCTAAACCCGTCAGGGTGGTTCATCCCAAACGGCTTGGGTTATTAGACAACCCCAGACCGGTTCCACTCTCCCAGTTGACGGATGGTCAATTTCGCCCATCAACACTCACCTTATCTTTCTCAATCCACTTTGCCTTGCTTGGATCTGTGCCCTTTAATCCTACTCAAAGATAATCAACATCACCTCTGTTTGAAGTCCTCATCCTTCTATCAAGGATGATATCTTCCTTTAACTCATCCAAGTACTCAGGTGAAAACTCATCAACTGATGGTATTGAAACTTCCTCATCCTGATCCATGATCATGGGAGGTTCAAAAAGTTTCAAGTTCTCTACGTTCACAACTGAATAAATCTGCATATAAGGTGGAAAATCTAAACGAAAAGCATTAGTGTTACTTTTCTCCAAAATAGTGAAGGGTCCATATCGGATGGGCTTGAGTTTCTTTCCTTGACCCTTCAATCGTTCCCTGTTGATATGAAGCCATACCCGGTCTCCAACTTGGAACTGATGATCAACCCTGTGCTTGGCATGCCGAGCTTTATACTATGCTTGACTCTTCTCCAATTGTTCTCTGACTGCCTGGTGTATCGGTTGAATCCTCTGAATGAACTTGCGGGCTCTGTCCTCTGTTCATTCTTCATTCACATCGGCATCTCTCCCATACATCAAGTCCAAAGGAACCTTTGGTAGGTACCCATAACACGTCTCAAAAGGTAAATAAGCTTGATTATAAGCATGTTGTACATAAGGCATTTGTTCATCCCATAACTTAGGATGCTTGCTGCAATGGCCTCGAAGAAAAAGTACCACTGTTATGTTTACCACCTATGTCTGTCCGTCGGTCTATGGATGAAAAGCAGTGCTCCTCTTCAACTTGGTGTCCATCATTCTCCACAAGCTAGTCCAAAAATCCCCAAGGAATTGAGTATCTCGATCTGAGACAATGGACGTGGGTAACCCAAAGTGAACCCAAACATGCTGAAAAAAGAGATTAGCAGTCTACTCAGCAGTGATCTACTTTTTACATGGCATCAAGATATGCATCTTACTAAACCTATCCACTACAATATACAAATAATCATGACCCCCCCTCGTCATTAGTAAACTCCCTACAAAATCCATGGAAACACTTTCCCATGGATGGGATGGAACAGGAATTGGTGAGTATAGCCCCAATTTTCTATTAGTGGGCTTACAAGTAGAACACATCACACACCCCTTTACATATCTACTTACAATTGCTTTCATTTGAGGCCAACAACAAAACATATGCAAATGAGCCATAGTTTTTCCTACCCCAAAATGCCCCGATACAAGAGAAGTATGAGCTTCTCGTATTACATGGACTCGTTCACTTGTAGGAATACATATCTTCCCGAGATGATAGAGTAACTTTCCCTGCAAACAATAATTCTCTACCTATGCACCATGGATTAGCTTCTCATATACTTCTTTAAAATCTTCATCGATGGCATATTGCTCTACATAGCTATCATGAGATAAAGAAGTATTCTTCAAAATAATAGAAGTAGAAATAGGAGGTCTAGAAAGCATATCGGCTACCTTATTGCTTGTACCTTTCTTGTACTTGATTACCAAATGAAATTGTTGTAGAAAACCCATCCATCTATAGTGTCGAGATTGTTGCAATTTGGTTTGTGCCTGAAGATACTGTAAGGGCTGGTGATCTGTATGTATGATGGTTTCCTTCCCTAACAAGTAATGCTTCCATTTATTTACGATTTGAACTAATGCATACAACTCTTTATCATATGTAGGATAGTTAACAACAGCTTGGTTAAAAGTCTCAGAGTGGTAACATATAGGCTTACGATATTGCATCAATACTGCACCCATGGTGTATCCGCTGGCATCTGTCTCGATCTCGAATGGTTGTTGAAGATTCGGTAGTGCTAATACTAGTGCAGTACTGATCTTCTCCTTCAAAATTTTGAAAGATTTTTGTTTCTTTCCTTCCCACTGAAAAGTGTTCTTCACACTGGTTAAGGCATGCAGAGGAGCTGCGATAAAAGAGAAGTTGGGAATGAATCTTCTACAATACTGGACTGCACCCAAGAAGCTTCGGACTTCGGTTACACTCTTTGGCTCAGGCCATTTCACAATTACTTCAATTTTGGAAGGATCAATCTTCAATTTTCCTCCTCCCACAATATGACCTAAGTATATAAGTGCAGTCTTGCCAAATTCACATTTTGACATTTTCACATACAACTTTTCCCTCTGCAAAGTATCCAATACTTGTTTTACATGCCTTACATGTTCATCCAAAGTCCCGCTGAAAACAAGAATGTCATCTAAGTATACAATCACAAATTCATCTAGGAAAGGCCTGAATACATGATTCATCACATGCATGAAAGTTTCTGGATCATTACAAAGCCCAAACAGCATAACTAACCACTCAAACAATCTGTGTTTGGTCTTAAAGGCAGTCTTCTATGCATCATGTTCTGCAACCCTGATTTGATGATATCCACTACACAAATCCAACTTAGTGAAATAAACAGTGTTCTTTAACTGATCAAGTAAATCATCTATGCGAGGAAGAGGGTATCAATTTTTCACCATGATTTTATTTAAGGCTTGGTAATCGACACACATTCGCCATGTGCCATCTTTCTTTGGCACCATCACGATCGGAGAACCACAAGGAGATGAACCGAGCCTAATGACCCCTTGATCCAATAAGCCATGTACCTACTTCTTGATCTCTATCACCTCCACAACTGACATCCTGTACATGCCCACATTAGGCAAAGGAGAATCCTGTTGCAGATGCATCTCATGTTGGATTTCCCTCTTAGGAGGTAATCCATCTAGTTCCTGAAAAATCTCATCATACTTAGAAACAATATCAGTTAATTCATTTTTATGAGATGGATCACATCCCTGGAAAGCGTCAAATGTCCCGACATCTTTCTCTTTGACGACCATGAGTACATATCTCTTATTAGTGGTTATGAGTCTTTTCATTTTCTCTGTACTAACAGGCATTGTATTCACCCTCATGCTATGAGCTCTAAAAATATATTCCACTCCCCATTTTGTAAGGTGGTATTTGTTCTCATGACGAAAGAAGACTACTTTTCTATCATAAATATACAGACTTCCCAACACTATGCCACATATATCAAATGGTACAACATCCAAATCTACTTCATCAATCAACTTTGAAGCAATAGCAAATCTAACCCTACATTGTTTGGTGACATAAAGTTTTGATTTGTCACATACCCAACCAAGAGGGTAATGCTTTGGATGTGGTTTTATTTCCAGACCCATATTCTTGACAAGTGCTTCAGATACTAAGTTTACTTGGGAACCCAGATAAAATAATGTATCTATCTTAGTATGCTTAGATACAACTCGTATATGAAATAACTCATTCCTCTTTAGTTCATCAATATGAGATTCATCGGTGGAACTAGAACTAGCATGAAGAGAATCTTTACCTTGTACTCCAGCTGTTGTGATCTTTCCTTCATCTCCTAATTCAGAACCAAGATCTTGTTGCACTGTAGCAACAGTGTTTTTCTTCCCCTTTTCACTGAACTGTTTCAGTTTCTTTTTCGAATGCAATTTCCAACAATGTTCTTCATCGTGACCGCTCCTCTTGCAATGAGTGCAAGATGGTTTTCCTCCTTCTCTTGTTACTGTAGTGGTCTTCTTTCCCTTCCTTTTAAACTTCTTGATAGTCTTTTGTAAGAAATTGGAAGGTTTCTTCATGGGATCTTCTTGAACATGTTTCCCCCTGTTCTCAAGGTGAGTGGCTTGCACACAAACTTCATCAAGACTAGTGGGGTTAAACAAGAGAAAAGTATGATGAATATAACTATGAAGTGTGCCAATATACTTCATTAAAGTTTCATAAGAATCCAAAGGAATATTCAATGCTAAATCTTTCTTCCTAAATTCCTCTGTGTAACTTTGCACGTTATGACCTTTACTATGTCTCAATGTTTTCCATTCCATCATTTCTTTATGTAAATACCCTAATGGATAGAACTTCTTCCTTATCTCTGTTTTAAAATCCAACCATGAGGAAAGAATCTTACCACACTTACTTTTGTCTTGTAGCTTTCTCTCCCACCATACAAGAGTGGTGCCTTCCAACCGAAGAGAAGCCAGTTGCACTTTAACTTCCTCTTCGTCAATATGCTGAACATGGCAATATACTTCAACCTGTGGGATCCAATTATCTAACTTTTCAGCATTAGCATCTCCATTAAACATAGGTAAAGCAAACTTTACATCAAGCTTTAATAAAGGTTTCTTAAAAGAGGTTCTATGGTTAGAATGCTGAGAGTGATGAGAATTCTCAGAGGAAGAACTAGAACTTGAAGGCGAAGACAGAGGCTCATGAGGATCTCCTCCAACCCCTTGATTTACTGAAGCATCATCATCTACATGTGCTTCCTTTTTCTTCTCCTTCTTCTTCATCCTCTTCTCGTAATCTCCATACATTCATTCAACTATTTCTGACATGCGATAAAAGACCATGTGAAATTTTTTCTCCTGTTCATCACGCTTGTCCTCTTCTGCCATCTTCTTCCTTCGGGATGTACGACCAACTTCGGGATTGAACATATTAAGATTTCCTTCACCCTACTTATGCTTGGCCCTAGTAAGCATTCATACTCAACAATTCAATTCAAAGATGGTTGCTCTGATACCAACATGATCCGGGATCTTTTCATCAAGTGACTTATTAAAGAATTGCATAAAATGAGCATAAACAAAAGTACACCATAAAGAAGGAAAATCTCAAAATGAAAGAGACACAATCATGCAATATGAACACAAAGAACTTGATAAGGGAGTTCGTCCTTGGTGGACTACATCTCTAGGTCCTGCTCTCAAATGGGTAGGTATTTTTATTAACTCCACAAAAGAATTGGGCAAAATACATAAGTATACCTCATTCTGGAGTTAATCCATAGAAGCTTTGCTCAGATAAGAAAACTAACACCACCACTGCATTCGTGGCATTGTTTTACCTAAAAATGACTGTCTCCATGCCTCAATTCGAGTTGGACACTTTCGGGCCCCCAAGACACCCCTTGCCTCGGTTTTCGTGCCACTGCTCCTGCAATTAATGACTGAAAAATCTCGAAATCCATGCCAAAATCTTGAAAAATGCACCCAAATCCATACTGTACAGATGCGCTCAGCCAGCCCCTTCTCTGTGCTCTCGTGTGTCTTCGAGTGGACTGCCTGAAACCCCCTTATATACAAATTCTGGGCAGTTATGTCATAATGAGGAAGTTAGGCGCATTGGTTATGGAGGCTAATTTAAGGAATAGACTGTTGGGGAGGTTCCGGGGTCGAATCCTATGGACTCCCTATTTTACACATGTGTTATAACTGATTTTTGGCGCGCTTGCTAAAACTGGCAGAGGTTTTGGCGGGCGATTAAATGGCAGAATCTTCTAAATATAGTGGAATATGTTAAATATGGAGGTTCGTTGGTTAAGCCCCCAGGTGGGTGGAACATTAAGGTCACATGGTTTTAAAACAGGTGATCAGGGGCTGGGCCAAAGGCCTAGCCCCTCCCTTTTGGCGCCTTAGTTCAAGTTTAAATTTAAATATTATTTAAACCATATTTCATACAAGAACCAACATGTGGTGTAGTGGTAAGCGTTGATGTGTGGGGCCTTTGGGCGACCATGAAGGTCATGAGTTCGACTCTTGGGATTTCAATAAAAATTTTCACATTCCAGCCATGGGAGGGGTGCAACGTGGCAACCCATGACTGGGCCATGTGGCACCATATAATTGGTCCACATAAAAACTGCCACTTGTCACAATTTGATTTGCCAATGAAGTTGACATGTGTCATCAGAAAATGTGCCCACGTGTCTGCCATGCCACATCATCTTTCCAACTCATTTGTGCCATGTGTCACCCTTGCAGTGGTGCCACGTGTCACTTTGACTTTTTCCTATTTGACCAAGTTTGAGTGAACTTTGACCGCTTATAACTTTTGATCCGTAACTTCGTTTGACAAGTCGTTTGCACCATTAGAAAGCTTGTGACGCGCTCTTTGCAATTATGCCCTTTTCACTAAGTTTTAGTAATTTTGAATTTTTCTCTTTTGTTGTGTGTTGAATCCATTCTGAGAGTTCTAACTTGATTCTATGCATTCTGAGTTATCTTAACCTTCTCTAGATCCTTTTTGGATCAAACACTGTCCAAAAGGATTACGTTAGGTTTTCTTCCCAAGACTTGATTTTAGTTCAATAATGACTAGATGTTACGGGGACCCAACACGGGCCTTGGCCAAACAGACTTGTGGGAGCTTGCGAAACTCCATTATGCTGCTCGGTTTGGATTTTATGCCCTCGAAAGAAATTGACCACATGTCCTTGAATGGATTGAGGAGGCGAGTTGCGAATATCGATAAAACTCAAATCGAGACTCAGATGCACGAACCTTCAGTTACATTAGATCTAAATCACCTAGTTTCAACTATTGGGGCTCCTACACTATCATTTTGTCGACCGGAAAACAATTTTTTGGAGTATCTCCAACACTAGGGTTTTGGTCAATGAGGCATAGTGCAATTTCTGAAGAGGAGGTCGATTTTCAAAAACACTATGTCGGGCCTTTTTTGTTAGTGTAGTAATGTGGGCCTTGGCAAAATAGACTTGTGACGGAAGTCTATTATGCTACTTGGTTTGGATTTTATGCCCCCAGACCAAATTGACCAGATGTCCCTAAATGGCTTGAGGAGGCGAGTTGCAACTCATTATAAAACTCAAACTGGGACTCAGATGTATGAACTGTCAGTTGAATTGGATTAAGAGCATTGGGCTTTAGCTAGTGGGGCCCCTGCACTATCATTTTTTCCACCGAAAAATCATTTTTTGCAGTATCTTTGGCACTAGGGTTTTGGTCAATGAGGCATAATGCAATTTTTGAAGATGAGGTCGATTTTCAAGAACACTCCGTCGGCCATTTTTTTCTAGTGTAGTCGCATGGGCCTTGTCCAAATAAACTTGTGAGAGCTTGTGAAACTCCATTATGTTGCTCAGTTTGGATTTTATGCCTCCCAACGAAATTGGCCACATGTCCTTGAATGGCTTGAGGAGGCGAGTTGCAACTATCAATAAAACTCAAATTGAGACTCAGCTACACGAACCGGCAGTTGCATTGGATCTAAAGCACATGGTTTCAACTATTGGGTCTTTTGAGCTATCATTCCGTCGACCGGAAAACAATTTGTTGGAGTATTTCCAACACTAGGTTTTTGGTCAATGAGGCATAGTGCAATTTCTGAAGAGGAGGTCGATTTTCAAAAACACTATGTCGGGTCTTTTTTCCTATTATAGCCATGCAGACCTTGGCCAAATAGACTTGTGGAAGCTTACAGAAGTTTGTTATGCTACTCGATTTGGATTTTATTCCCCTAGACCAAATTGAAGACATGTCCCTAAATGGCTTGATGAGGCGAGTTGCAACTCATGATAAAACTCAAAGTGGGACTCAGATCCACAAAGTATCAGTTGCATTGGATTAAGAGAACTGTGCTTTAGCTAGCGGGGCCCCTACACTATCATTTCGTCAACTAAAAAACTATTTGTTGCAGTATCTTCAACACTAGGGTTTTGGTCAATGAGGCATAGTGCAATTTCTGAAGATGAGGTCGATTTTCAAGAACACTTTGTCGGCCATTTTTTTCTAGTGTAGTGGCATCGGCCTTGGCCAAATAAACTTGCGAGAGCTTGTGGAACTCCATTATGCTGCTCGGTTTGGATTGTATGCCCCCGAACTAAATTGGCCACATGTCCTTAAATAGCTTGAGGAGGCAAGTTGCAACTATCTATAAAACTCAAACTAGGACTCGGATGCACGAATCGTCAGTTGCATTGGATCTGAAGGACCTAGTTTCAATTATTGGGGCTCCTACGCTATCATTCAGTCAACCAGAAAACAATTTGTTGGAGTATCTCCAACACTAGGGTTTTGGTCAATGCGGCATAGTGCAACTTCTGAAGAAGAGGTCGATTTTCAAAAACACTATGTTGGGTCTTTTTTTCTATTGCAGTCATGTGGGCCTTGGCCAAATAGACTTGTCAAAGCTTACGGAAGTCTATTATGCTACTTGGTTTTGATTTTATGCCCCCAGACCAAATTGACCACATGTCCCTAAATGGCTTAAGGAGGCAAGTTGCAACTCGTGATAAAACTCAAACTGGGACTCAGATGCATGACCTGTCAGTTACATTGGATTAAAGGCATCGAGCTTCAGCTAGTGGGGCCCCTATGCTATCATTTCATTGACTGGAAAAACATTTGATGCAGTATCTCTGGCACTGGGGTTTTGGTCAATGAGGCATAGTGCAATTTCTAAAGATGAGGTCAATTTTCAAGAACACTCTATCGGGAATTTTTTGCTAGCGTAGTTGCATGGGCCTTGGCCAAACAGACTTGCAGGAGCTTGTGAAACTCCATTATGCTACTCGGTTTGGATTTTATGCCCCCGAACGAAATTGGCCACATGTACTTGAATGGCTTGAAGAGGCCAATTGCAACTATAAATAAAAATCAAACCAGGACTTGGATGCATGAACCATCAGTTGCATTATATCTGAAGAACCTAGTTTCAACTATTGGGGCTCCTACGCTATCATTCAGTCGATCGGGAAACAATTTTTTGGAGTATCTCCAACACTAGAGTTTTGTTTAATGAGGCATAGTGCAATTTCTGAAGAGAAGGTTGATTTTCAAAAACACTATGTCGAGTCTTTTTTACTAGTGTATTCATGTGGACCTTGGCCAAATAGACTTGCGGGAGCTTACGGAAGGTCGTTATGCTACTTGGTTTGGATTTTATGCCCCCAGACCAAATTGACCACATGTCCCTAAATGGCTTGAGGAGGCGAGCTACAACTCGTGATAAAACTCAAACTGGGACTCGGATGCACGAACTGTTAGTTGCATTGGATTGATATCACTGGGCTTCAGCTAGTGAAACCCCTACGCTATCATTTTGTCAACTGAAAAACCATTTGTTGCAGTATCTCTGGCACTAGGGTTTTGTTCAATGGGGCATAGTGAAATTTCTGAAGAAGAGGTCGATTTTCAAGAACACTCTGTCGAGTGTTTTTTGCTAATGTAGTCACATGGGCCTTTGCCAAAAAGACTTGTGAGAGCTTGTGAAACTTCATTATTCTACTCGGTTTGGATTTTATGCCCCCGAACGAAATTGGCCACATGTCCTTGAATGGCTTGAGGAGGCGAGTTGCAACTATCGATAAAACTCAAAACGGGACTCGGATTCACGAACCGTGAGTTGCATTTGATCCGAAGCACCTAGTTTCAACTATTGGGGCTCATAAACTGTCATTTTGTTGACCTGAAAACAATTTGTTCAAGTATCTCCAACATAGGGTTTTGGTCAGTGAGGCATAGTGCAATTTCTGAAGAGGAGGTCAATTTTCAGAAGCACTATGTTGGGTCTATTTTGATAGTATAGTCATGTGGGTCTTGGCCAAATAGACTTGTGGGAGCTTACGAAAGTCCATTATGCTACTCGGTTTGAATTTTATTGCCTCAGACCAAATTGACCACATGTCCCTAAATGGCTTGAGGAGGCAAGTTTCAACACGTGATAAAACTCAAACTGGGACTCAGATGCATGAACTGTATGTTGCATTGGATTAAGAGCATTGGGCTTCAACTAGTGGGGGCCCTACACTATCATTTTGTCGACTAAAAAACCATTTGTTGCAGTATCTCCAGCACTAGGGTTTTGGTCAATGAGGCATAGTGCAATTTCTGAAGATGAGGTTGATTTTCAAGAACACTCTGTCGTGCATTTTTTGCTAGTGTAGTTGCATGGGCCTTGGCCAAAAAGACTTGTGGGAGCTTGTGAAACTCCATTATGCTGCTCGGTTTGGATTTTATGCCCCCGAATGAAATTGTTCATGTGTCCTTGAATGGCATGAGGAGGCGAGTTGCAACTATCGATAAAACTCAAACCGGGACTTGGATGCACAAACCCTCAGTCGCATTGGATGTGGAGCACCATGTTTCCACTATTGGGGCTCCTATGCTATCATTATGTCAAACGAAAAAATATATGTTGGAGTATCTCCAACACTAGGGTTTTGGTCAATGAGGCGTAGTGCAATTTCTAAAGAGGAGGTCAATTTTCAAGAACAATGTGCTGGGTCTTTTTGGATAGTGTAGTCATGTGGACCTTAGCCAAACATATTTGTGGGAGATTACGTAAGTTCATTATGATACTCTATTTGGATTTTATGCCCATGGACCAAATTGACCACATGTCCCTAAATGGTTTGTGGAGTCGAGTTGCAACTCGTGATAAAACTCAAATCGGGACTCAGATGCATGGACCATCAGTTGCATTGGATTAATAACATTGGTTTTCAGCTACTGGAGCCCCTACGCTATCATTATGTCGATCGAAAAACCATTTGTTGGAGTATCTCTGGAACTATGGTTTTGGTCAATGAGGAATAGTGCAATTTCTGAAGATAAGGTCAAGTTTCAAGAACACTCTACTGGGAATTTTTTGCTAGTGTAGTCGCATGGGCCTTGACCAAACAGACTTGCGGGAGCTTGTGAAACTCAATTATGCTGTACGGTTTGGATTTTCTGCCCCCTAATGAAATTGGCCAGATGTCCTTGAATGGATTGAGGAGGCGATTTGCAACTATTGATAAAACTCAAAGAGAGACTTGGATGCATAAACCCTCAGTTGCATTGGATGCAGAGCATCGGGTTTCAGCTATTGGGGCTCCTACGCTATCATTATGTCAATCGAAAAACCATTTGTTGGAGTATCTCCAACACTAGGGTTTTGTTCAATGAGGCATAATGCAATTTCTAAAGAGGAGGTCAATTTTCAAGAACAATGTGTCGAGTCTTTTTGGCTAGTGTAGTCATGTGGACCTTGGCCAAACAGACTTGCGAGAGATTATGTAAGTCCGTTATGCTACTTGGTTTGGATTTTGTGCCCATGGACCAAATTGACCACATGTCCCTAAATGGCTTGTGGAGACAAGTTTCAACTCACGATAAAACTCAAACTAGGACTCAGATGCATGAACCATCAGTGGCATTGGATTAAGAGCATCGGTGTTTAGCTAGTGGGGCTCCTACGCTATCATTCTGATGACTAGAAAACCATTTGTTGGAGTATCTCCAAAACTAGGGTTTTGGTCAATGAGGCATAGTGCAATTTCTGAAGATGAGGTCGATTTTCAAGAACACTCTGTGCGTTTTTTTCTAGTGTAGTCGCATGGGCCTTGGCCAAACATACTAGCGGGAGCTTGCGAAACTCTATTATGATGCTCGGTTTGGATTTTATGCCCCCGAAGGAAATTCGCCACATGTCCTTGAATGGCTTGACGAGGCAAGTTGCAAATATCGATAAAAATCATATCAGAACTTGGATGCACGAACCCTCATTTGCATTGGATGTGAAGCACATATTTTCAGCTATTGGGGCTCCTAAGCTATCGTTCTGTCGACCGGAAAACCATTTGTTGGAGTATCTCCAACACTAGGGTTTTGGTAATTGAGGCATAGTTCAATTTCTATAGAGGAGGTCAATTTTCATGAACAATGCGTCGGGTCTTTTTGGCTAGTGTAGTCATGTGTACCTTAGCCAAACAGACTTGTGGGAGATTACGTAAGTCTGTTATGCTACTCGGTTTGGATTTTATGCCCATGGACCAAATTGACCACATGTCCCTAAATCCCTTGTGGAGGCGAGTTACAACTCGTGATAAAACTCAAATCGGGACTCAGATGCATGAACCATCAGTTGCATTGGATTCAGAGCACCGATTTTCAGCTAGTAGGGCGCCTACGCTATCATTATGTTGACCAAAAAACTATTTGTTGGAGTATCTCCAGAACTAGGGTTTTGGTCAATGAGGCATAGTGCAATTTATGAAGATGAGGTCGATTTTCAACAACACTCTATCGGGCATTTTTTTATGGTGTATCCGCATGGGCCTTGGCCAAATAGACTTGCGAGATCTTGTGAAACTCCATTATGCTGCTCGGTTTGGATTTTATACCCCCGAACAAAATTGGCCACCTGTCCTTTAATGGCTTGAGGAGTACAGTTGCAACTATCTATAGAACTCAAACTGGGACTCGGATGCATGAAATGTCAGTTGCATTGGATCCGAAGCACCTGGTTTCAACTAATGGAGCTCCTACACTATCATTTCGTCGATCGAAAAACAATTTGTTGGAGTATCTCCAACACTAGGGTTTTGGTCAATGAGTTATAGTGGAATTTCTAAAGAGGAGGTCAATTTTCAAGAACAATGTGTCAGGTCCTTTTGGATAGTGTAGTCGTGTGGACCTTAGCCAAACAGACTTGCAAGAGATTACGTAAGTCTGTTATGCTACTCGGTTTGGATTTTATGTCGATGGACCAAATTGACAACATGTCCCTAAATGGCTTGTGGAGGTGAGTTGCAACTCGCGATAAAACTCAAACCGAGACTCAGATGCATGAACCATCAATTTCATTAGATTAAGAGCATCGGTTTTCAGCTAGTGGGGCCCCTACGCTATCATTCTGATGACCGAAAAACCATTTTTTAGAGTATCTCTGGAACTAGGGTTTTGGTCAATGAGGCATAGTGCAGTTTTTGAAGATGAGTTTGATTTTCAAGAACACTCTGTCGGGTGTTCTTTTCTAGTGTAGTCGCATGGAGCTTGGTCAAACGGACTTGTGGGAGCTTGCGAAACTCCATTATGCTGCTCGGTTTGGATTTTATGCCCCCGAACAAAATTGGCCACATGTCCTTGAATGGATTGAGGAGGCAAGTTGCAACTATCAATAAAATTCAAACCAGAACTCAAATGCACGAACTGTCAGTGGAATTAGATACGAAGCACCTGTTTTCATCTATTGGAGCTCCTATGTTATCATTATGTCGATCGTAAAACAATTTGTTGGAGTATCTCCAACACTAGGGTTTTGGCCAATGAGGCATAGTGCAATTTCTAAACAGGACGTCAATTTTCAAGAATACCGTGTCGGGTCTTTTTGGCTAGTGTATTCATGTGGACCTTAGCCAAAAAGACTTGTGGGAGATTACGTAAGTCCATTATGCTACGCGGTTTGGATTTATTCCCATGGACCAAATTGACCACATGTTCCTAAATGGCTTGTTGAGGTGAGTTGCAAATCGTGATAAAACTCAAACCGGGACTTAGATGCATGAACCATCAGTTGCATTGGATTAAGAGCACCAGTTTTCAGCTAGTGGGGCCCCTATGCTATCATTCTGAATATCGAAAAATGATTTGTTGGAGTATCTCCAGAACTAAGGTTTTGGTCAATGAGGCATAGTGCAATTTCTAAAGATGAGGTTGATTTTCAAGAACACTCTATCAAGCATTTTTTTCTAGTGTAGTCGCATAAGCCTTGGCCAAATAGACTTGTCAGAGCTTGCGAAACTCCACCATGCGGCTCGATTTGGATTTTATGCCCCCGAATGAAATTGGCCACATGTCCTTGAATGGCTTGAGGAGGTGAGTTGCAACTATCGATAAAACTCAAATCAGGACTTAGATGCATGAAACCTTCGTTGCATTGCATGAGGTGCACCAAGTTTCAGCTATTGGGGATCCTACGTTATCATTATGTCGACCGGAAAACCATTTGTTGGAGTATCTCCAACACTAAGGTTTTGGTCAATGAGGCATAGTGCAATTTCTAAAGAGGAGGTCAATTTTCAAGAATAATGTGTCGGGTCTTTTTGGCTAGTGTAATTGTGTGGACCTTAGCCAACCAGACTTGCGGGAGATTACGTAAGTCCGTTATGCTACTCAGTTTGGATTTTATGCCCATGGACCAAATTGACCACATGTCCATAAATGGCGTGTGGAGGTGAGTTGCAACTCATGATAAAACTCAAACCAGGACTTAGATGCATGAACCAACAGTTTCATTGGATTAAGAGCACCAGTTTTCAGCTAGTGGGGCCCCTACATTATCATTCCGACAACCGGAAAACCATTTGTGGGAGTACCTCCGAAACTAGGGTTTTGCTCAATGAGGCATAGTGCAATTTCTGAAGATGAGGTTGATTTTCAATAACACTCTGTTGGGAATTTTTTTCTAGTGTAGTCGCATGGGCCTTGGCCAAACAGACCTGTGGGAGCTTGAAAAACTCCATTATGCTGCTCAGTTTGGATTTTATGCCTCTGAACGTAATTGGCCACATGTCCTTGAATGGCTTGAGGAGGCAAGTTGCAACTATCGATAAAACTTAAACTGGAACTTGGATGCACTAACCCTCAGTTGCATTGGATGTGGAGCAACGTGTTTCAGCTATTGGGTCTCCTACGCTATCATTTTATCGACCGAAAAACCATTTTTTGGAGTATCTCCAACACTAGGGTTTTGGTCAATGAGGCATAGTGCAATTTCTAAAGAGGAGGTCAATTTTCAAGAACAATGTGTCGAGTCTTTTTGGCTAGTGCAGTCATGTGGAACTTAGCCAAACAGACTTGTGGGATATTACATAAGTCTGTTATGCTACTCAGTTTGGATTTTATGCCCATGGACCAAATTGACCACATGTCCCTAAATGGCTTGTTGAGGCGAGTTGCAAATCGCAATAAAACTCAAACCGAGACTCAGATGCATGAACCATCAGTTGCATTGGATTAAGAGCACCTGTTTTCATCTTGTGGGGCCCCTACACTATCATTATGTTGACTGGAAAACCATTTGTTGGAGTATCTCCAGAACTAGGGTTTTGGTCAATGAGGCATGGTGCAATTTCTGAAGATGAGGTCAATTTTCAAGAACACTCTGTTCGGTGTTTTTTTCTAGTGTAGTCGCATGGGCCTTGGACAAATAGACTTGCGAGATCTTGAAAAACTCCATTATGCTGCTAGGTTTGGATTTTATGCCCCCGAACGAAATTGGACACATGTCCTTGAATGGCTTGAGGAGGCGATTTGCAACTATCCATAAAACTCAAACCGGGACTCGGATGCACAAATCGTCAGTTGCATTGGATCCGAAGCACCTAGTTTCAACTATTGGGGCTCCTACGCTATCATTTTGTTGAATGGAAAACAATTTGTTGGAGTATCTCCAACACTAGGGTTTTGGTCAATGAGGCATATTGCAATTTCGAAAGAGGAGGTCAATTTTCAAGAACAATGTGTCGAGTCTTTTTGGATAGTGTAGTCATGTGGACCTTAGCCAAACAGACTTGCAAGAGATTACGTAAGTCCCTTATGCTACTCGGTTTGGATTTTATGCCCATGGACCAAATTGACCACATGTCCATAAATGGCTTGTGGAGGAGATTTGCAACTCGCGATAAAACTCAAACCGGGACTCAGATGCATGAACCATCAGTTGCATTGGATTAAGAGCACTGATTTTCAGCTAGTGTGGCCCCTACGCTATCATTTTGATGACCAGAAAACTATTTGTTGGAGTATCTCTTGAACTAGGGTTTTGGTCAATGAGGCATAGTGCAATTTCTGAAGATGAGGTTGATTTTCAAGAACACTCTGTTGGGTATTTTTTTCTAGTGTAGTCGCATGGGCCTTGTCCAAATAGACTTGTGGGAGCTTGTGAAACTCCATTATGCTACTCGGTTTGGATTTTATGCCCCTGAATGAAATTGGCCACATGTCCTTGAATGGCTTGAGGAGGTGAGTTGCAACTATCGATAAAACTCAAAACAGGACTTGGATGCACGAACCCTCAGTTGCATTGGATTTGGAGCACCAAGCTTCAGCTATTGGGGCTCCTACGTTATTATTCTATCGACTGTAAAACCATTTTTTGGAGTATCTCCAACACTAGGGTTTTGGTCAATGAGGCATAGTGAAATTTCTAAGAGGAGGTCAATTTTCAAGAACAATGTGTCAGGTCTTTTTGGATATTGTAGTCCTGTGGACCTTAGACAAACAGCCTTGCGGGAGATTACATAAGTCCGTTATGCTACTCGGTTTGGATTTTATGCCCATGGACCAACTTGACCACATGTCCCTAAATGGCTTGTGGAGGAGAGTTGCAACTCGTGATAAAACTCAAACCGGGACTCAGATGCATGAATCATCAGTTGCATTGGATTAAGAGCATCGGTTTTCAGCTAGTGGAGCCCCTACGCTATCATTTTTTCGACCAAAAAACCATTTGTTAGAGTATCTCCAGAACTGGGGTTTTGGTCAATGAGGCATAGTGTAATTTTTGAAGATGAGGTCGATTTTCAAGAACACTCTGTCAAGCATTTTTTGCTATGGTATTGGTATGGTATGGTATTGTATTGGTATTGGTATTGGTATTGGTATGGTATCGGTATGCATACCATTATGGTATGCAATGGTATTGATATTGGTATGCAATGGTATGGTATTGGTATTGGTATTGGCAATGTTATTGGTATGGCATGGTATGGTATTGGCAATGGAATTGGTATGCATATCATTGTCAATGAATACCATTTCCATTTAATGGTATGCAATGGTATTGGTAGTGGTATGCAATGGTATGGTATTGCTATGGTATTAGTTTTGGTATCGTTATTGGTATTCAATGGTATGATATTGGTATTGGTATGGTATTGGTATTAGTATGTTATGGTATGGTATTGTTATTGGTATTGGTATTAGTATGTTATGGTATGGTATTGTTATTGGTATTGGTATGCATATCATTGCCAATGCATACCATTTCCAATGCATGTCATTGCTAATGGTATTGGTATGGTATTAGTTCAACCTCCCAGATTTTGTGTTTTTGTTGTAGATCTTTTAGGAAATTGATCCTAATATGAAGGATTCGACCCTTGGAGGTAGGATCTGAGTTTTGCATCTATTTCTATACTCAATGTAATCAAAAGGGGGGGTATAGTATTGTTTTGAAGCTTTGGAAGCCATTGTAGCAGATTTTTGAAGAAGCTTAATACAGATTGCAGCAAGTTTTTATAGGGATTTTGTGTTGGAGTTTGTGTCCATGTGTTTTCTTTTTTTATGTAAATTATCTTCATCCCATGTTTTTCTTATGATAAATCTATCTCAATTGTTGAAATAGAATTCATTTCATGCTCTATTTTTTAGGATTTGGCAATTAATTGTTTCAGTGTTCCTGTATGTGAATTCACATTACAGTGCTCACTTACCCTCTACCTTTGTTTTCCTCAATAATCACATTACAAGAATAATGTCATGTTTAATATTTCTTCATTCTTGAGGTGCATCATGAGTTTTACAAAGTAGTGAAACACCATGTTTTACCTCCCCTCACAAGTTATGAAATTTTGGATGATGAAATATACCTCTTTCCAAGGTGAAATCAACAAGTCCCTTTGAATTCTTTTTCGTATGTCGAGCATAGGAGAGGGATTTGTTAGAAACCAAGGCTAATTGTCTATTGGTAGCTTCAAATTATTTAACCACCTTCCACCTTGAAAAGGGATCCCTATGGATCAACTGATGAACTCTTCCAATACAATTAGGGTAAGTCGTTGCACTAATTCCCTCCTATTGTTGAAGGTTTTAGCAAATTCCAATCCAATTCCTAGGTCCTAGCCTTGTAACCTCTCAAAAAATGAAAACCAGCATGCTTTTGAAAATATTTTCATTACCTATGGGTTGGATACAATTATCATAGTATCTTCAAGATCGACCCCCTTCACCGATCCTCCGATGGTGCACTATATCCAAAGGTGAGTTTGCATAGTTAAATGGTGCTCCAAGGTAAGTTCTTTAGGGTTGAATTGTTGAATTGTAATTAAGTGATATAAATGTGGGTAATCATATGAATAAATGAGAGGATTATATAGAACTCAACAAGAGGATAGAGAGAAACAAGTGGTGTGTCATTGAAATTAATTGTTATTGATTGCAATCAATAACAATCAATTTCAATCTCTTTACACATGTTCCCGTCACATCTCATGAACTTAGAAATTTTCCTAAATTTTGTTGTACCAAATCATAAAGCTGAAAAACTTAAAGATCCATTCATATGGCTAGCTTCAAAGAAGCATTCATATGGATAGATTCAAAACTTAAAGATCCATATTGATGCATGCATTGGGTTTTTTCATTTTTAGATGAGGGATATGTTAGAATGTGTTTTAATGTTTTCCAGTGGATTGATGTAATCTTGTAACTAGTGTCATAATGATGATCATTATAACATCATTTGTGGGGAACTTATACATGTAACTAAGCTTCACTAGACTTTAGTAACATTGCACATGTGCACACGGAGGTATTTTTGGGGAGTTATTTACCTAGTGACCAGCCCCTCGTGTAATGGTGACCTGCACTACTAGGTCCTTTTTATCCACCACTTATCCCTTATCGCTTAATTAGCTTATTGCTTACCTTTATGGTTTGGTGTTTCTTGTTAGAAAAAAGAGGATCACATACATTCATGTTATATTTATCCATTGGTTACCATAAACCTACACTAACAGATCCATAATATCTAGAGGACATAATCAAAATAGTATACATTCCTAAATGGTGATTTTTCAATTTAGCAATCGAACATAACAATTCATAAAACATTAAACATAACTAGAATTGATCGCTATATAAATTTATATGTTGAAAGGAGTAATCACACCTAATTTGATGAACTGATCGACAATACAGTTGGAATGGTTGGCTCTGCATGTTTCTCTTCAGCTATATGGCCCTCTGTTAGTCTTGATCTTCCCTCAATCAACGAAGAAAGATCTTAAAGTACCTGCCAAAATCATTCAACCTCCATAAATATCTAAAAAATCAATACAAGTAATATTTGTAGCGCATTATTTACTCTTAAATGCATTTTTACGAGAGTGTCAGAACATACCTGAATGAGCTCTTCTTGGTTTTGAGAATAATTTATTGGAGCCACACCCCTAATATTTGTTCAAAATGCCTCCCTTGATTTGAAGTAGTAGCAACTAAGTCAACATTGACTTTGTTGTTGCTCTGTTGGATCGAGGGAGGTTTGATCCAAGATTAAACGGCTCCAATAAATTATTCTCTACTGAATAGGGCCAACCATGTGAAGGAGGAAGCTCTTATGGCCCCTCTCCCCCCGCTCACATCACTCTCAATTCCCCAATACCCAACATATAAATGTATTGAAATATTTACAGGAAAAACAAACATATATACATACCAATATTCACAATTGTTTACAATGAAATAAAATGTTTCCTTAATCCATTTGGAGTGAGCGAAATATGGTGAAAATAGATTTTATATTAAATAATTATTAAAATAGTCATGTACATCATCATTTAGTACTTTTAGTCGGCCTCTTCTTCTTAGCTCTATAGTTCCTAATCATTTCATCAATATATATGTCTCTGTTCTCTGGGTTCTCTTCAAATTATGATTGTGATTGTGTCCTATCACGTAGAGCACGCCTAGTCATGGGGTGCTCACCGTGTAATGGAAGCCAATGTGATGAGGCATCACCTACAAAAGAAAAAAAATACAAAATTTAAATGGTTAGTTTTTAAATATCATTGAACTAGTTCAATAATATTAAAAAAAACACCTGCAATGTCATTATTTACCTAGTGCACTGGTTGGCACTGTTGGAATGGTTTCCCCCGCATTCTCCTCTTCAATTGTACAAGACTCAAGTACAACATTCTCTTCCATTGAGACCACAAACTTTATAAGGACAATCATAAATGTATAAGTAAAAAAGAATAGAAGTACAAAATGTATAACTACTAAATTATTAAGTATATGATTAAAATATAGCCATATTATCGTCATGTGTCAGCTTGGTCATAGCACCATTGTGGGGTTGTGCCCCCATGGAAAATTGGGATTGAATGGGATCAGAACCGTCTTCCGGCTGCAAAATGCTATCAACGCACTGCTCTCCAATATTAGTGCGTTCGTTGACAGTGTTGCTCCCCTGATTAACACAAAGTTGAAAATATTAATAATATCCAACATGACTATATTATTTTAATAATAAAGGTTTATGTGGATTGAATTTTATTTACCTTATCCTGCAAAGTGGTTCTTGGTATCTTCCCCAAGATTTTTCGGCGTTCAACTACCTCTTTATAGCCATACTTGTAACCAAGCTTGAGGTCTTCATCTGTGGTTTCAGTACCAAACTCGTCACCCTGCATTGCATAAGAGTATGTATTTTTTATGTTATTCGCTGCAATTACCTAAAATTTTTAAGGCGATACAAATAAGATATTTAGGTATGTACAATTCGTGACTGCAACTTCAAGTAGCCACCCTAGCCTAGCCTATGTTGGCCACATTTGGCAAGCCTTACTTTTGTGGCCTTTGTTGTGTTAGTCAACCTATCATCAAAAGTTTCAAGTATGTTAATATATACCACAATTTTATTTACATCTAAAAAAAATTGAAGGTATTCAATTGAAATTTTAATTTACCTTCTGGGACCAGAGGGTGTTTTTCCTTCATCTGTTAATTTCTTCTCTTTTGTGTTCTCAATGAGAGCCTTCCACTCCCTCTCTGGAATCATCAAAGGACGCTCGTACCTATCATTTTTTTTTCAAGTGCTTCCTATATGTTTCTTGCGTATATTTTAAATATTGGCCAGTTGCAGCGGTGGCCAATGTCTTATTAAATGTATCTACACCAAAAAGGATTTCTAGATAATCCATCAATTCTTTTTTGAGGTTGGAATTATGGGAATTCCACCTCTCTCGTATGGTGGGCCCAAAAATAAGAAAAGCCTTATTCTCCAAGGACCTGTAAAAATCGTTTTTCCCTACATGCAAAATGATTATATGATTATTAATTTAAAAATAATAATTTAGATGATTTATATTTGTCTACATAGAGAACATGAAAAAAATAAAATTTTAAAAATTACCTGGGACTTTAACCTGCTTTAATGGAAGACCTTCCTTGTTGACCATAAAGGTTCCCTTAAGGGTCCCTATGTTGGTCACACATCTTTCTTTAGGAAAAGAAACCATATAGTTTTTCAAATCGTCGGCCTCATCACCGTCACCACCTCCAGAGCCTACTTGTGTGGTTGCTTCCTTGATGTGCATGTCATGGCTCCCACCTAATGGTGTGGAAGGTGGAGATATGAATAGATTCATCCTGGAAGCTATATGAAGACCTGCGTTGGGACCCTGTGGCATCTGTGCAGCGCCACTACTACCGATACTATGCATGTCGGTGTCAGCAGGATCCAAAAATCTCTATATAAGAAAGAAAACATTATTTTGTTTAGATAATGTAAAAGTTAAAAATTGATCTTTCATAATTGATCTTATGACATAAAAATAAAACCACTTGAAATTATGGTTATTACCTTATATGTCTTAAGCCTTGTCATAACTTCTCTGGTCCTTTCTTCAACCTCAGGAGTTTGATCTAGAATATCTAACAAGTGAGCTAGTTCCTTGTTTCCTTTATTGATAGTTTTTCTTATTAAAACCATAGGGTCGAGGGATTCATACAAATATCTTTCATCAAGTGAATCATCATCAGCATCATCTCCCGCCGACTACATATTCAACAAAATAAATGATAATTTAGTTATGTAAGCAAATAAAATAATTTATCGTCGCAGAAATAAAATGCACATTAAATGCAATTCAAAATTGTTGTTCATTTACCTATTCTGAGGCCGCTTTTGATTTACCACGATCATCCTACCAAATTAAAGTAAAATTAGAACCATGATCATTATCATGAGAAACAAATTCAAATTTATGAGAAATTCAAATGTATGAGAAATTCAAATGTTGATAACAAAAATAGGACACACTGAGTACTAAACAGACTGAATCTCTCCAAATGGATTAACACCGTAAAGAACATAATGAAAATCATAAAATATGAGAGCCATTGCTTACAGGTTGGGTAAATTAGTATACGTACCGCCCCCATAATAGCAACATATGTATCTATTCGATTTAAATTGTAATCAATCAATAACTCTTCCCTTGCAACTATTGATTTTATTGCACATATGAATACATGGTTTCCTTCATGCCCCTCAAATACGCAATTAGGTTGCTTATTTGTGGTCCCGGGTTGTGTACTGTTTATAAACCCTACAATATTACCCGTTGCTTTTGGCTTTCCCTCAATGTAGATAGTTGCTCCTTTATTTTGATCATTGTCTTTTAGCTGTATATAATTTTCAGCCAAGCCATATCTTCGCATACTTTTTGTATATTGGACTATTTGTATTCAATCTTTGTAGATATAATAGGGTCCGATGTACTCCATCAATTTAGTTAATCCTTCATAACAGAACTTTATTCCATCCATGGAAAATAGCCCCAAACCATGTAATGTCGATGGAGCAATCTGGTATATCCTTTCATTTACACAAAAATCAATGTTTATTTCAAGAAGATCCTTGGGTACCCATTGTTTCACTATATGTTTGTACCTCAAGGGAGCCTCTATGTCGTTTATTCTCTCATGATAATCAGAACATGATCCCCCCTTTCGCAAGAAAAAATTCCATGCGTCTATGAAATTTTCTTTTGATCTACTCACCTCTAGTTGATCTTCGCCTGTTAGACCTACTAGATGTCTCACTTTCCTCTATTCTACCTAAACTTTTTTAGAAAAACAGGAGTGCGGAGCAATAAAATAAAACAAATGCAGAAACAAAACACAGAAGACACACAATACAAGAGAGACACAGATTTACGTGGTTCACCCAGTGTGGGCTACGTCCACCAGAGAAATTGCCAAGTCCTTCCTTTATTATTGTCCAGCAAATGAAGGGATACAACCTATAGCAAAACCCGTTGTAACTTCCTCTTCTTTCTCTCACAGTCTCCTCTCTCAGAATACAATATTCACCATCATCCATAGCCGCAATACATTTCCCTCATAAAAGAGGGTTGCCTTCTAGGGAAAAAAAACCCTAACATAATCTCTACCGTTAGATCTGCGACCTTATAATGAATGG
>JASDQU010816017.1:21842-36178 GCA_032191745.1 Picea mariana
AACCAAGTGTCTCTAATATCACTTGATCCTCAAATAGTATTAAGTATGACACCACTTTATTATTCAAAGATTCTTTTATTGACAGTTCTTATAGAATGGAAGTGACTTATCTTACTTAACCAAAACACTTAAACTAATGAACATAACTTGCATAATCATTCAAACATGAGCATATACAGAATCACATGAAAGAAATAATTTTGTTTCACAATGACCTTCATGCATGTTACTCAAACTCAATTACAAATGCCAAATTCGGCACCGTCTCAGGAAACTAAATCCAATGACTATAAACACTATATATTTCTTTAAAGAATACCCAAAGGCTCTCTTACAACTCACAAATCCCAAATTTGCATAATTGTGGCTTACAAATGAGTGATAATATTGTCACCATCGAATCTGTCTTGGAAAACCGATTATGATTACTATAAATACCCTATAACTCTTAAAAGACTACAAAATTGATTTCAAAAGGAAAATGAACATAGCTTTAGTACATAAGAATGTTGTGTTAAAAAACACAAAAGAAAATTGTGTAAAACACCAAAAATATTGCGTAAAACACAAAAAAGTTGTGTGTAAAATGAGTTGGGGTGTGTGCTATTAAATAGGCCACCCCTCTTAACAAACTCCCAAAATTTATGGCATGTTAAATGAAATTTGGTTGGCTTTTGTAACCAAATCCCAATTTTGTGGCATGCCTTTAGTATTAATTGTTTGGGTTGTTCTAAAAAAACATTATCAATGGTATGTTGGCTAGTGGAGGTGGTTTAAATTGTTTACATGGTGGGTCATGGGTTCTATTCCCATCGACCACGAATCTTTGTTTTGTTATATACTATATATAGTATATACTTTAACAAAACTCCACACATATTTTGGAACAGATTCATACATTGTTATAACAAGTGAATTTTGTTTGTTTTGTTATATACTATATATAGTATATACTTTAAAAAAAATCCACGCATATTTTGGAACGGATCCATACATTTTTATAACAATATAACATGTGGCTTAAACAAATTATGGAATATGGGATGTATGGTAGTTAAAACATGTAACTCCCACGTGAATTTTGTGAGTGGTTATATATGTTAAATATATATATATATATATAACCCATCCAATATAAGCCAATGAAGGATAGCCCCATGTCAAGACTTAGTTGGTATCCTTATGTGTCACATGTCTAACTGTGGTTGGACCATATCTGCCACATCACCTGCCAACAATCATGTGCTATGTCACATGTACAATGTCACTTTTTAATATATGGAGCTGCCACTTGTCAACATCTGGAGCTGTCGCTTGTCAACTTGTGAGTCTACCACATGTCTCTCTTAGAGCCTTCCATGTGTCTCTTCAGGGTTGAATTTTTTCTTGTTTGACCTGAACTTTTACTAGCCATAACGTTTGCATACATAATCTGTTTGAGGCTAAATTTGCATTGCTTAAAATCTTACGACGAGCTCTACGCATTGGTGGAATTTTCAAAATATTTTAAGACGTTCAAATTTTGATCATTTCTAATACCTTATGGATCCTTGTGAACTTTCCGGGTCCTCATGGACCTCAATGCGTGTCTCTAGATCCTCCCCACTGTGAGGATTTTGGACCTCCAAAAGGTTTACATTAAATGAGGGAGATGCCTTCCCACTTGACCTATGTCTCTTCCCCATGTATGGACCACTTGGCTCATTACAATTAGTTGGATAACAAGGATGAAGGATGAAATAATGTTGCTAAAATAATAAATCATTCTAAGACTTCCAAATCTATCTACATTCATATTTTCCACTACTTTTCATGCACAACATATCAATAGTAGTAGCGAACATAAAGATGCTACTGACAATGAATCCACAACATTCATTTTCTTCCTAGAAAAATCCCTATCACTTATCGGTGTTGGCCCTTGACCAAGTTTTGAGCATCCTTGGTCATGTTTGACCTATTTTGGGACTTCGACAGGTTGTTGAAGGTGAAGCACAAGTCGAAGCAGAGATCATGTGATCTCAACCCCTTGTTTAGGGATTTTTGGGTTTTTGGGCTTATGTAACAGGTATGGGGATGTCGGCCCATGGGTTTACCCATGTTTAGGCCCACTTTCTAATGTATAAATAGATGTCTAGGTGATTTATGATGTAGCATGAAGGATGATATAGACATATGTGTGATGATATGTTAAGTGAAAGTGGTAGTTGTACATGCTTTGTGCATACTGTGAGAAGCTTGCAAGCCTAAGTGCAAGTGACTGTGTAAAGGATTTGTGTTGTGATATAGCTCGAGGAAGGAGGATCTAGATTAGTGTGTGAAGATCTCCTGTCTTATGCGAAGTAGGATCTTGTGGCTCTGTGCATGTAGAAGATTGACATAAGATAATAAAAGAGAAGAAGAGTTGGTGGATGTAGCCCCAGGTTGGGGGTGAACCACGTATATCTTGTGTTGCTATGCTTTGTGCGATTTATTGATGTGTTTATGTGTTTACTTGCTTAGATAGATCTGTTGATGTTTTTTCCTTAATAATATGAATGGATGCTAGATCTAATCTATGTGAATGTGCTTAGTACATGAATATACTAGATCTGGGTGAATACTGCACTAATCTCTTGTTAAGATTTATTTGCGCTGTGATTTAAGGTTGAATACTATTGATATATAACTGCTAAGTGATCTATTAAGGTATTACAATCACAGATCTATGTCCCAACTAAGGTTGCAGACACTGGAGTCCTTCAACCACCCATGCCTCTACCTTAGGTGAGACTGCATCTACTTTGCAGGTGTTTTCGAAAGGGCCGGTAGTTAGGGTTTTGTTGGTGTGTTGTTGAAGCATTGAACCTCGGGTATGACCCTGTGCCAACAAATGGTTCCATTGCCGGGACCTAAAATCGTTATTGTTGGGAACTAAAGTAAAGAAAAAGAGAAGCTCTATGCGTAGATCTGCTGCTGAAGTTTGCAGTATTCTACTTGACTTTTGAAGCTCCGTGCTAAGAAGAGAAGTTAGATCTGAAGAAAAGAGGTAAGGTCTGAACTCCTTATGCTCTGAATGAGGTAATAACGGTGAATTGTTTTTTTAAGATTTGAAAGCTTTGTGCTCTGAGAAAATAAATATAAGTGGATTTTTTTTTTCGACAGTATGAACCTAGGTATATTTGATAAATTTTGTCCTAGATTGAAAACTAGGGCACAGTTAGAAGAAAGAATATTTGATATGAGTAGATCTGATAGAAATAATGAAAGGTATGTTATTCCTGTGCATAGAAAGAATGTTTGGACTAACAAATGGATGCAATATCCTAGAAAGAAGTTTTTGCAGGTTAGTCACTGTGATTCTAGTGCACAGTAAAGGAAAGGTTGAGGATCGTTTAAAAAAAAGTGAGGATTAATTCTTTTTTACAGCTGCAGAAGACTAGAAATCTTTCTAAGGAATGCCCTGATAGAAGACCTCTTTGTCTTTGTCGTAAATCTATGGACCATGAAGTTTGGATTTCCCTAGAATGATTTCTAAGGTTGAAAGGATGAATATGAGATCAGAAAACCCCAAGGAAGATCAAGAAACTAAGACCATGGAAGAATCCCAAAAAGAATCAGAGAATGTATTACTACGAATGAAAGAAACCCTGAATGATCACAAAAATACCAACTTATTAAAGATGTTCAAAGAAAAAGAGTGCATAGAGACAAGAATAGAATACTTCAACATTGAAAGTGTTCTGGATGAGGAAACACACATGAATTTCATGATAGAAAGAACCCTGGAAATTTTAGGAAAGCCTGGTATGATTCCTTCATTGGGAGGAATAGGATTATTTAGAGGAAAGTTGATAACCCTATGTGGAAGACTCACCCAGATATCTATGAGTGCTCATGGAATTTCGACAGAGGAAGAGTTTGAGGTTATAAAATTTATTGAGAACAATGCCCCATTTTCTATGTTACTAGGAAAAACCTGGATTGAGAAAGATCATGCCAAAAGAAAAGAAGATGAAGTCTTAGAACAAAAGAAGCAAGAATTAAAAGATTTCATGACTCAGAGAATAACACACTTGATTTAAGAACAAGAGAAGAGATCGAAGCTATTTAGAACCAAAAACTTGGATGTCAAAGTTGAAAGAACACAAGCAGACTCACACAAGAGTGGAGCATCTACCTTAGATAGAGAAGAAGTATTTCCCTTGAATCCTACAAAAGAATCTCAACAGCGTGAAGTTACTATGCCAAAAGGAGATAAGAATCTGAATGGAAGGAGGAATAACAAGACAAAGATCACAGGGAATAAGGCTAGAAAGCTTAGTAAGAAGAAAGAAAGGATAGAAAAGTTGCAGAAGGTTCTAGAGGCGACTTCGCAGAAGGAAGGCTTGCAAAACTGGAACTTCGCTAGGATATCAGAACATCAGAACATGGCACTTCACCATGGTGAAGTGATATGATCGTTGGAAGCATTATAACCGTTAGACCGATGCCCCAAATGGTTGGAACAATAGTTATGACCAGAAATATCGTCATCAGACCATTGGGACCATGTTGCAATGGACAGAAATGCATTGATGAAGGCTTCTCGCCCATTGGAGAGATCTGTTACATCCCTATCTACTTAGTCTGTTGACTGTTGCACCGAGAACACTTTTGCAAATTGTATCCACACCAACGAGAGAACTCATTTCTACTATTGAATTGAGCATTCATTCATCGACCTGAGTTATCCTATCGAGAGCGTGTATGTCAGATGAAATCAACGCAACTAAAAACTATGTAGAAGAAGTCTTAATCGATCTAATGGCTGAAAAATTAATGTCCACAGGGATTCAAGCTTCATCGACGAGAGGAGTGAAAGACTCCCCATCGAATGCTCATGGATTTGGACCATCCCAAGCTGCAATCGAGAAAAGAACCAAGCATTGATATGACTTGGTGAATGCAAAGCTAATCTTGACTATCCTGCCCGACTACATCCTACCTTTGGCTAGTGCAGTGATTTTTGACAGTGTCCCCAGAGACTTCGATTACACCCTAGTTACTGTGTACCTCCCGAAGGGGATACGTGCAGTTAGAACACAACAGGATAAGATTGCGACATTAAAATTCAGCAACTTCAACCTAGGGGACCGCAAGAACCACAATATGCTCTCCCCTCACAGGTACTTGACTAGGATGAAGGGGAAGAACTTGAGGATAATCCCCCAACCATGGACTATGAACCTCGCGCAGTCCACCATCTTGAATATGATGAATATTCCACATTTTGGAAGGCACCAGGAGGTTAACGCATATCTTAAGATCCTGCTATCATGATACCATGGCAACTATCTATGGCTAGACAGACACATCACAGTCGATCCAATGCTGATCCATAAGATCATTGGATTGAGAATGTAGGGACTAGACCCACGATACTTCTACCCAAGGAAGGCTGCAGATCACGCCCTGGCACAGAGGATTAAGGATACCTTTGGCGATGTAGAAAAGGGGATGTGAGGCTACAAGGTATCTTCCATCTAGAATGGCGCAGTGCACCTAGCCTACCAGCTGATCGTAGGAAATCTAGTGAGAAATAACATACCTACACAGGTCACGGGGTTCATTGTTGACCTCACCAAAAAATGTGTAGAAGGACTCCAAATGAACTGGGTGAAGTACTTAGTCAACCATCTTGAATTGGATTGTCCCGAAGCTCAGGATCAGGTCTATGAGTTCCATTTCAGCTCGCTATTGATCCTCATAGAATTTACTGCCTAGGAGATGCCGGAAGGTGTGACCTTCCCGAACATTGAGCCATTTGAGCCACTCACTGTGAAGTTCACCATGCTCTGGTACTCGAGCGATATGGCAAAAAAATGGCAGTCGAATGCGGTATTCCACACATACTATCTCTAGTTAAAGAGGGTTATTGGGGTTGTCCCTCGTATGACGCTGAACACCTTGCATCGGTTCAGACCCCTCATGAAGTTCCACACATATTGACACTTTATTTATATCACTGCGCACACAGACGAGCATAAAGAAGAGATTCAGTCATACTATAAGCTCACAGAGGAGGACCTTGAAGAGATAACTAAGGATTGGTCTGCAGAGCTCCTTATCCCTGATGATCCCACATAAATTTTTGATTCTGAACTAATTGGAAGCTCAAAGGCCACTCATGAAGAGAATGAAACCCCTGGAACCAACATAAGGAAACAAATAGAAGAGGTACAGAACCTGAGTAGTGCATCAGACGAAACTGCTTCAGAATCACCTAGATGAGGAAATAATGACGAAGTAGATAAAGAAGAGACCAATGGAAAAGAAGACCAGCAGAAGCTAGGTGAAGTAACACCGCTTAGGGATCTTGTTGATGAGGTTGATCCCTATAAGAAAAGAAAGGTTTCCCCCACGAAACCTACCTCGTGGAAGAAATCCAGAGATAGTAAGACCAAGTTATAGACTGTGCTCATGCTCGATGACTTCAACTTCATCATCACAGCTGTATTAGATGCTTCACAGGATATTATGCAGAACACAAAAGCCAAGAAAGAAGCCATGTATGAAAAAATTGAGACAGAACTAAGAGGGGTACAACAGGACCTTCACTCTAGTCGCACAGTATCCTTTGCGACCCCACCATCAGAAGAACGAGAGTTGGGGGATGAATTTGACCAACTCCGTAGAATAGCTAATGAGACTAAAGCTCACCTTCGTCGAGTGTAAGAAGAGAACGAACAAGCCACGGTGGACCTGAAGCAAGCACAACAGGAAATGGTAAAGAAAATCTGAGTTGCACAGTAGGAGAAGGATGACCTCCACACCAAGTTCGAAGAGGAGAGAGCACAAATCCAACAAGATAAAGAGCAGTTGCTCGTAGAGTAGCTCAGATTCAAAGAAGCAGTCAACAGAGCACTTCACTCTGTGACAGGCTAAGAGAAAAAGGTGGATGAACCAGTGGAGCATCAAGTAGTGCAACTTGTGGAAGCTATCCAGCAATTTCAATAGAAAATCACAAACCTAGAGCTACAAACAGTGCCAAGAACCCCGCAAGACGTGCGATACCAAAGAGAAGCCACTTCTCGGAGCGCACTTGAGAGGATTAGAGCACTTGCTCTAGAATGTAAACAACTTAGCGGTAGAAGTGCACACACCTATGAGAAACTTACTGAAGACCCTGAACTAAAGGTACTGAAGTCACAACTCCAAGAGGCAAAGCAGTAAGTAGTGACAATATAGGCACATTTGAATCTTCTGTCAGTGGTTGAAAGGATGAAGCGATCCTAGGAACAACATACTATTCTACAGAAGGTCCACACCATATAAAGAAAAGTCATGGAAGTGAATCAGAGGCTCCAACCAGTCCAGGAAAAAGTGTGCCAATTGTTTGAGGAGATTGAAAGCCGTGGAGAAGAGCTAGAGAAAATAGTCATTGCATTCGAACAACACTTAGAGGGACCTATCAATGAAGCAATTATCCAAGAGTTCACCGAGAAGGAGGCCTTGGCGCAACAACAGGCTGTAGCAGCTCAAGTCAAGATCGATGATTTTGAAGCAAAGCTATCCAGACCAGAGTGACTCGAGATGCATCACAAGTGAGTGTTGGGGGCCTGTTGGCCCTTGACCAAGTTTTGAGGATCCTTGGTCATATTTGACCTATTTTGGGACTTTGACGGGTTGTCGAAGGTGGAGCACAAGTCAAAGCGAAGATCGCTGGATCTTGGCCCCTTGTTTAGGGATTTTTGGGTTTTGGGGCTTATGTAACGAGTATGGGGATGTCAGCCCATGGGTTTACCGATGTTTAGGCCCACTTTGTAATGTATAAATAGATGTCTAGGCAATCTAAGAAGCAACACAAAGGATGATATAGACATCTGTGTGATGATATGTTAAGTGCAAGTGGTAGTTGTACATGATTTGTGCATACTGTGAGAAGCTTGCAAGGCTAAGTGCAAGTGACTGTAAGATACTGTGTAAAGGCTTTGTGTTGTGATATATCTTGGGGAAGGAGGATCCAGTGGAGTGCGATCAAATCTCCTGTCCTATGCGAAGTAGGATCTCGTGGCTCTGTGCATGTAAAATATTGACAGAAGATAATACAAGAGAAGAAGAGTTGGTGGATGTAGCCCCAGGCTGGGGGTGAACCACGTATATCCTTTGTTGCTATGATTTGTGCGATGTATTGATGTGTTTATGTGTTTAATTGCTTATATATATATATATCTGTTGATGCTTTTTGATTAATAATATGAATTAATGCTATATCTAATCTATGTGAATGTGCTTAGTACTTGAATATACTAGATCTGGGTGAATACTGCGCTGATCTCTTGTTAGGATTTATCTGCGTTGTGAGTTAAGGCTAAATACTAATGATCTATAATTTCTAAGTGCTCTGTTAAGGTGTTACAATCACAGATCTGTGTCCCAGCTAAGGTTGCAGACACTGGAGTCTTTCAACCACCCCTACCTCTACCTTAGGTGAGACTGCATCTGCTTCGCAGGTGTTGCCAAAAGGGTTGGTAGTTAGGGTTTTGTTGGTCCGTTGTTGAAGCGTTGAACCCAGGGTCTGCCCCTATTCCAACAATCATCTTTGTAAACATTGCATGCAAGTGACCTTCATTTGGTAACTTTCGAGAATTATGAAACACTTCATGACTAGGAGATAACTTGAATATTTCATTACTATATCTTTCACTTTCTTTTGCAGACATCATAGACACATTCTTTCTTGCATTCATGACACCTACAACTGTGATTTGTGTCTCATCACTTGATCCAGATCCCAAATCTTGTTGGATTGTGACAACAACCTTTTTCTTTCCTTTTCCTTCATACATTTTAGGCTTTAATTCAGGATGCAACTTCCAACAATGATATTCATCATGTCCGCTTTTCTTGCAATGAGTACATGTGATATTTTCTTCTTCCTTCTTTATTAAAGCTACCCGTTTCAATTTTCCCTTGTTCTTACTTCCCTTTTGCTGAGAAAACTCCTCGAAGGAACCATTTTTAGTATATTTTCCCCTAGATTCAAGATGTACATATTGAACACATACTTCATCAAAATCAATGGGATTTAACATAATAAGAGTATGAAGAATGTAACTATGMAAAGCACCAATGCATTTTAGAAGGGTTTTTGTAGAATGTAATGAAATATTTAAATCCAATKCTTTCTTTCTAAAATCCTCAGTAAAATCCTATACACTCTGTCSTTTTKCTTTCCTCAAATATTTCCATTCCATAATTTATTTTTGTCAATATGCCAAAGGATAAAATTGTTTCCTTAATGAAACTTTGAATTCCGACCAAGAAGAGAGAATCTTACCGCTCTTTTCGATACCTTCCTGAAGTTTACCTTCCCACCAAATCAATGTTGTGCCTTCAATGAAAAGAGAGTCCAATTGAATCTTTATCTCKTCTTCATCAATCTGTTGAACACGACAGTAAACTTCCATTTTTCAAATCCAATTTTCTAGCTTCTCTACATTAGGCTCGCCATTATACATAGGCAAGTTATACTTGACATCCAACTTTAACAATGGATTTCTTGAAGAAATTTTCTTATGCAGAGATGAGGGTGGAGAAGTGGAAGGAGATGGAGGTGTGGAAGGAGGAGAATAAGGAGGTCTTGAAGGAGGTGGATAAGGTGGTGAAGAAGGAGGTCTTGAAGGAGGTGGAGAAGGAGGAAGATCATCTTATTTATTAACTTGTCCAGAAATTTCATCTTTTCGTAATCCTCTCTCACTGTAAAGCTCTTCTACAACTATCTTCATATGATTAAAGGCATTGAATAAATCATATCCAGATTCAAAAGGACCTATTATCCTTGGTGAAGCCATCTCTTCTCTTCAAGTGAAGCTCCTTGAACCAATCTCCAGATTATAACTATCAATTTTTCCTTCATGACACTTGTGTTTATCCCTTCTAAGAATTCACCTATCAAACCTGCTCTGATACCACTTGATCCAAAAATGGATTAGAAATCATACACCAATGGATCTGAACCATGTGTGTATTAAGTATGAAACCACTTTCTTATTCCAAGATTCTTTTATTGACAATGCCTATAGCATGGAAGTGACTTATCTTACTTAACCAAAACACTTCAACTGATGAACATAACTTGCATAATCATCCATACATGCTAATATATAGAATCACATGAAATAAATAATTGTGTTTCACAATGACCTTCTTGCATGTTACTAAAACTCAATTACAAATGTCAAATTCTTCACTGTCTTATGAAACAATATCAAATGACTATAAACACTACATATTTCTTCACAAATTGTCCAAAGGATCTCTTACAGCTCACAAATCCCAAATTTGCAGAATTTTGGATTACAAATGAGTGATAATATTGTCACCATCGACTCTATTATCACATGAAGTTGTCATGGGTCAAATTTCATCCTTAGGTTTTTAATTTTTATCTATTAGTATTTTTAAGTCTTATTTTGATTTTCTCCTTATGGTTTTCTTAGGTTAGCTCAAAATAAAGGAAATTGGAGGTTGGCCCATACATTTGACCCACACCTATGGTTTACATCCTTGGTTCATTTCCTTTGGTTTATACCTTTGGTTAATACCCTTGGTTCATCACATGATTAGACAACCATCACTATGATCCCCATGCCACCACTAGTCTGACATGTCACTACCTCCATTATGCACTTGAACCCCTTGAATGTGTCCCTTTACCGGTTAGAGAGTCAAATAAAACTCTTCCTAGTACACTGTCAACTCATCAGGAGTTTTCATAGCACATCTTGAGTACACCCTTCCTCTTTATCATTATTTCATTTATGGAGCTAGTGTCATGTAAATCTCATTGTTTTCAGCATCCATGTTTTAAAACGGAATAATTGAGATTTGGTCATTAAATATTTCTAATTGTTTTATCAAAGTTTGAATTATGCTCCTAGCTTGGTGTTGCAGAAACTCCTAGTCTAGACAAGAGCTATGGATTATGCTACAGATTGGATGACAGAGGTGAATTGAAGGTTAGGATGGTTGCAGGTGGTTTAATTCTTTCTGAAGCTCATATACAGTCAAGCCACTGTGTCTAGGTACTCCTTAAGTTGTCTGAGCTTTGTTGAAGATAAATTTAAGGCTTCATTAAATTTTCATAGAAACTGGCACTGCAAATTATGGTTCCCTTTACCAACCGACCCCTTTACCTTTGCTACCACTGAATTCTCAAC
Source organism: Picea mariana (assembly GCA_032191745.1). Classification (NCBI taxonomy): domain Eukaryota; kingdom Viridiplantae; phylum Streptophyta; class Pinopsida; order Pinales; family Pinaceae; genus Picea; species Picea mariana. Next base: position 33,026 of record JASDQU010816017.1, read on the forward strand.
TATCTGTAGCCTTGTCAGGCTCTTGCACTGTAATTGAACAAAACTTTCTATCAGAGATGTCGTGCCTGTCTAGTGCTTGGCCATCGCTGTCTATGCTACAAAAACTGCTACGAATTGCACTACAGATCCCTTGTTCCAGGACTACAAACTATGCATCAAACTCAATATCATCATCCTCTACTCATATAGCCTGCATAAAATCTTTTCCTTTATAGTTTCATTTGATATTTCCCATTTAAAGTCTATTTACATCGAAAATTTAAAGATCATTGTTATTAAATGATGATGACCCTGCATGGTGGTTTAATGTTAGCTTAAAAACCTTGACAATGATGCCTCCTTGCATATCCTTTCTCTGAAGGGTTTTATTCCTCTTCTTAATCCATCAGATTGATCTTTCATTAACTCAGAAGTCAAATTGAAGAAAAACCCTTAAGCCTTAAAGAAGCCAGCTTTAAAAAGACCATCATTCAAAACCTTAATACCTCTTTCCTTGTTTGGACTCCCATACCTCTCAGATAATTGTAGTGTTTTGTCTCTTATTTATAGCAAATGGATACACCTCAATAGAAGAAGTCTCACAAGGGTGGGAGTGTATTCGGGACTGAGCCTTATGATATGTAGTTGTTTGATGCTGAACCTATGATTAGAGAGGTCTTCCAGAGGGTTGGTGTTGGCCCTTGAGTATGGAAGTAAGTGAAGAATAAGGCATAAAATATCGAATGTGAACTGCGGGGAAGACATAATGACTAATACTGGATCGAAGTGAGTAGAAGAGAAGAAACGATGGAGCGAAGTAAGAGAAAGCAAGTTGTTGGACAAGGAGATCGAGGATGATAGATTAGCAAGGAAGATGGATTGTGGACAACTCAACAAGTGGAAAAATCCACTGTTGGATGCTTTGGAGCACCACGTGAGAAGGAAGGAAAGACAGGTTGGCGAAGCCTTGAAAACATGAGTCAATTTGACCTAGGGTTTTAGACACCTAGGGTTTTGGTATCTAGGGTTTTGACACTTAGGTTTTGGCCTAAGGCTATTGGTGAGATATTATAATGTATAAATAAAGGTCGAGAGGACCTAGGATGGGTAGTTTTTGTCGTTGATGTTGTTGTTATTGATCATTCCAAGTTTTTTATTGTTAGGAGAGATTATTGTAGTGAGGGAGAGAAGCGTTGAGGAGTGAGGGAAGTTTTTGTTGTAATATCTTCAGTTGGGTGCGAAGATCAACCCTGCAGATGGGTGCACAGGGAGGGAAGATAGAGAGAAAGAAAGAGTATCTGCTATCTAAGAATGCAGACAAGAACTGTATGCTTTCATCTTAATATATTATAAAGCACAGTTTTGTGGACATAGCCCTAGGGAGAGGGTGAACCACATATGTCTTGGTGTTGTGTGTGATTTATGTGGTGTTATCTTGTTCTTGATATACTATTATTCCATTATTGTGTTAGATTTGACAGATAAATGTTCGAGGTAGGACTAAGTTGATAACTAACATCTATATGTTGTGTTGTTCTTGTATTGGATCCACTTTTTATTCCCTTGGTTGTAGACATCTGTGTCCTGCAATCCCCCATAGCTACTTTAGGTGAGACTGCATCTGCCTCATAGGTGTTGCTGAAAGGGCTAATAGTTAGGACTTGTTGGTGCACTCTTGGAGCTGAACCCTAGGTCTTCCCCTGTGCCAACAAATGGTTCCATTTCCAAGACCGAAATCTTCTTGAGGCAATGTCAAGGTGGTTTCCATAGAAGACAAAGATTCAGAAGGGGATAGAAGATCAAGAAAAGGACTTCGTTGAAGCCTAGAAAAATAACCCTAATCTTAGTATAGAGGATTGGTTGGGAAGATATATCTTTACTGATATACAAAATATTTTCTTTGGAGGAATCCATCAAGAGCTATATGAGTGGCTAGCTAGGTTAGCAAATAACTAGTTTCAAATCAGATCTAGAACCCCTGTGGTTTGGATGTTGGCTGTGATCAAGAAGATCAAGAGAGGTTATAACACCATGTCAAGAGTAGTATATCATTGGTTTGATAGCACCATTGGAGGGTATGTCACCGAGTTTTCTATTGACAGAGTAGAGTCATATAGCCAAGCCAAGAGGTATTTCTTTAAGGGACCCCGAGGAAATTTTTTACACTTTTTAAAGTTGAAGATCAAGATGCTATTACATGAGAAGAACATCTTAAAGGTAAAATAGTTGGTCGGATTGGAAAAGGATAATGTTCAAGAACTCGGACAATGACAATGACACAGAGGATGGACATACGTGCAATGGGAGAGTGTTTAGAGAAGTTCCTCTTGCAAACCTATTTAAGAAAAACTACGGGGCCGAGGGTTTTTATAGTGGAGAAGAGGCAGATATACCACACGAAGAGCATTCAAAATCCGATAAGGTAGAGAAAAGGAAAGCTGAAGAACCTCATTGGGAAGAGCGAGAAAATTCAGGAACTGTGTTGACTATTGAAGTAAGTACTATTATTCCCCTTGTTGTTTCAGCAACATTAAGCAACCAGAGTAATCAGAGTCACTAGAGCACTCAGAGAAATGTCACTAGCAGTCCACCACATATTTGGTTAGGAAACAAAGGAAGATCTATGAAAGATGAGATGAGGTTACCCACCTTTAGAGGAGATGGATCTGAAGATCCTGATCAAAAATGGTTCCTATGTGAAGCTGTGTGGAGTATTAAAAATATCACCGACGAAGCTATTAAACAAGATCAGTTTAGTACTACCCTGAGAGATCACGCGCTGAGAGGGTACATGAAATTTTTCCAAGGAACCGTACCTAAAATGATGAATTTCATTAAGACTGCACTAATTGCCAAATTCAAGAAACCTAAGTCAGAGTCATAGTGCATTACAGAACTAAAAGAAATCAAGCAGAGAATAGTTGAACCTGTGTGTGAGTTTGATCAGAGATTTAATACCTTGATAGGCCATTTGAGTTTTCAGATCCCAGACGAGAAGAATAAGAAGTGGTTCATTGCTTCCCTCTTACGACACATCAAAGGTATTCTAATGCAACAAAAGATTTATTTGTAGGCGGAGGTGCTAGAGATCGCCATGAAATTAGAATCAACCCCTATGGGTGAATCCAGCTCAGGTATGAGTCAAATCTTGATTCAACTAACTAGTTTATCTCT
>JASDQU010816018.1:10749-28371 GCA_032191745.1 Picea mariana
ATAATATTTATTGATTAATTAGCAAAACGTTGACTTTCTTTGTCTATTATACTAACCCTAAAAGAAGCTGACGTCACCTCTAGGATATTGACGCAACAACCTCTTGTATATGAGCAACTAATGACATTTAATGCATTGATTTAATTCAAGGATTGATCATTTTCATTTGATGACATATTATTCTAGTGTTTATTGACAAGTAACATTATATAGCTATTGTCATTATTGCAATCATTGACTTCATCAATAATTACTGTTGTATATACTCATATACATTAAATTTGATAGTCATTGACTTATGAAGCATTAACCACTATTGCATGTACTAGTTTCATTGTTGTCTTGTCTCGCAAGCAGGTGCCTTTTCTGTGGTTATTCTTTACTTGACTATCTTTTGGGCGGTAATCTTTGAAGGGGAAAATTGCCTTAATCCTTTGAGTCTTTTCCTTTCAAACCCCAGATTGTTAGGGACGTCTCCCTTGGGCTTAGCCACCCTAAATAGAAAGGACCTCCCCATTGTGGTGACATTGGGTGGGGTAGGTAGTTGTTACGCCAGTTTGACCCTTATCCTCTAGTCTATAACCTAAACTAGAAACTGAGCGATAACAGAACCCAAGTTTTCCCCAGGATCGAGAGTTAGCAGAATGGGTTTATGGTCTGAGGTGTAGTTCGGAGGGATTTTTAAGCTAGCCATAAGGCCATGTGTCAGAAAAGAGGATTGGACAAGGAATCTATCCAGTCGAGCTGCAATATGTCATGGGCCTAGTCATTTTTTGGACCAAGTATACTTCCCTCGGGCTGGCTTGACATCCTCCAAATCCCATTCTAGCATAAGATCTTCCACCCATTCTCTTGTTTGATCGCAGACTGGCGAGCCCCCCTTTTTTTCCGAAATTGAGAGGGTTACATTGAGATCACCGACGATTACTATATTTTCAGTAATATGCCCAATAAGGAAGAGTTTTAGAGAGTCCCAACATGTCTTCTTTTCTGACAGCAAAACTGGAACGTAGAGGTTAAATAGACTTACTTGGTGACCCGAATCTTTATGGAGCAGTTTGGTGAACATCCAGTGAGTGTTGCAATCTTCTTCAATCAGGTCTAATTTTGAGGTGTCCCAAAAGTTGCATATTCCTCCTGAGGCCCCTCTATCACTAACGACTTTTCCTGATCGTTTTTTCCAAAATGAGTTACTATCACGGAGGAGATCAGTTTCCTCCAATTTGGTCTCCTGGATTAGGAGTACCTCGGGCTTCGACATGCGGACTAGATCTCTCAGGGCTTCTTCTTTTATTTTGCTTCCGAGTCCTCTACAGTTCCAGGAGACATATTGTATTATTTAACATTTTGGGGAGTGGTGGATCCTTTCGGGGCCCTTCCTTGTTTCCTTGTGGTTCTGGTGCTTATCATTTCTGGAATGGTGTGTTGAGATCCTTGCACTACATCCCGATAGGACTTCTCTTCTCTTTTCTTTTTCTCAGGTTTCCTTCATCTCGAGGGCCTTTCTGGAGTTCCATGGGAGCTACTTGTTTCTGAAGCTCTGCCATCCGAATCTCCTCCAGATTCAGTGCTCAGACTGATGTGCTCATCTTGTGATTTAAAAGGGTCTTCTGTATTCGATGGTTCAGGTAACAGTTCAGGTGTTACGGTGGCCTTCGGGTCATGTTCTTGGGATTCTACTACTTCGACAGTTTTTGCCGGTCCTTCCTTGACTTCTGAGCTTGGATGGTTTTTCTTCACTGGGTCCTGAGATTTCTTCTCTTTTGGCTTTGATGCCTTGCCTTTCTTTACCTTTTGCCATCCTTCCACATCTTCTTTTGCAGGAGGCTGAATTTTAGGACAGTTCCGCTAGAAGTGGCCATGTTCGTGGCAGTTCCCACACTTGAACGACAGTTGCTCGTAGTCAAGTTTTTTATAATGATGCCATGATCCTATAGTGAGATTTATCGCTTCTGGAAGCCCGGCTTCGAGGTCAACCTCTACACATATTCTGGCACAGGTGTAATGGGATTTGTTGTCCTCTTTATCTATGAACCTCCCTAGTCCATTCCTGATCTTTTGCAGGGATTGGTAGCTCGAGCAGTGTACAAGCAGATTTGGTAATCTTACCCAAACTGGGACCTCTTTTGGGACGTCTACAAAAGGGTCGAAGTCAGGCGTCCATATATTAAGATACATTCCTTGAGTTCCCATGAAGTAAGGTTTGCTTCTAAAAATCAGATCACGGTCTTCTTTCGAAATGAATTCAAAAATGAAGAAGCCCCTTCCCACTGGATAACAGGTTACGCTATGGTGTAGTTGGGGCCTCCAGTTCCTCTGGATCCAGTCATCCGTAGTCTTTGATGAAGGCCATAACCCCATAAATTGGCCAACTAACCCTCTTTCTGCTAATGCCAGGGCGATCTTGATGGGTTGTTCCTCTGGCAAAGCTATTTCTCGGATAGCGTCAATTTTTTTGATGAATTTTGGAACTTCATGCGGGGAGAGTTTCTTACCTTGTCTATTGACGAGCTTCATGAAAGCCTCATCATCAAAGAATGGAGGGGATGGAGTTGACTCCTCACCCCCAGGTGCACCCATGGCAGCTTGCTTGACCCTATGATCCAAACCCTGGCGGCGTCCAAACCCTATCAACCTCTTTCAGCAGTTGGTATTTTTTTATAACATAATTAAAATAAATCTTATGGAAGTGCTAATCGGTAAATTAGTTGGAAACAACAATACAATCATCACAGAATTCAAGATGTGCTCGTTGTTCCAAGTTTTCACACTTGCACATAGTCGTGACACTTGCAGATAACATTGAAGTATCGTGACAATTGGTTGTGTATTGTGAAGTCGCGCATTAGTGCTTACATTTGTCCCTACCATCTCTAGACATACTTGTCTAGCTGCCATTCATGTACATACTCAACTTGCTGCCATTCCTAGACATACTCGGCTCCTAGAAGATTGCCATTGCTACACATACTCGGCTCTTGGAGAATTTCAAGCGGGTTGTCATGTATCCTACCAGTTTCACCTTCTGTCAACAGGTAACTAGTTAATAGTAATTCAATTCATATTCCATAAACTTTAATATTAATTAACTTTGTTAAGGAATTTGGAATTAGACGGTATACCAGTGAGTTTTTCAAATTTGAGCTATGAGTAATTGATATGAAGGTGTTTTTTCTCTAACTAATTGACATAGTAGTCTAAGCAATATGAGTTATTGATTTGTGATAAGGTTTTGTGATGTTTGTTATTTGGTAGGTACATGCAATGAGTAAGATTGATATTTATGTATTTAAGACAGAGCACAACTAACCAATATGATCTTCTTGAATCCTGGAGGAGGAGCACTGGAAATGTTTCCCAAAGGGTAGCTGGAATTGGCCAACTCAGGTTGATGTCTTAAGAAACCTCGCTAAGCTAAGATAGTTGGATTGAAGCACAAAGGAGATTGATTATTGACTGTCCTGAAATTATTGGACCAATTCAATAGTGCAGAACTCACTAAATGGAAGTGCTTATGTGGGCGATAATCAATCAAAAGGTGACCCGCAAAATCGATAAGGTCCACACAACAGTACCTCGACTAGGAGCGTTACCACACTTTCATCAATCTTATGGTCAGTAGTTGGTCAATAAGATTTCCGCTAAGTGGGTCCGGGAGCTACACTTTCCATCTCCCCATCCATCAAACAAACCAACATCTTACTCTCGATTACAGTGCAAACATAAAGGACACATCTACCATCATCTTCATGAACGCAACCCCTAATATAAACCTAAACAATTACAAGGCTTATGGTCTTCATTCGTCATTATCTCCTTGGCTTTATGTTTTGCACTTCGATACCTGGCGAGTGACTAAAATTAGATACTAGTTTAAAATAAAGCAACACTTTGTCCAGTATGGGCATAGAGCCTGTGTAACCCCCCCATTATTCTTAACTCGTTCTCCATTTCCCATCAACCCTCTCAATTGTTATTTGAGTGAGGGGATTCAACCCTCCCTCCATTCCTAGCCAGCTCGTAAACCCCACCCCCCTCCAACACAGATAAGTCGCCTTGATACTGAAGGTAAGCCCCAGGTCTAGCAGGTCAAGTTCTAATCCTAACATAAAAGAAATGTGGGGAACCGTTGTTATTTCCAAGTACAAATCTATTTTTGTTGTCCATTTCCTGTGTTTAGATCTATTTCCACGCCATACATGCAAGGCTGAGAAGGATCGTGGAGAATTGGCCTCCAGTATCGAATGTTATATGAAAGCATATCCTGGAAGTACAAAGGAAGTGGGTGTCAATTACATTTATGGAATTCTGGAGCAAGCACTGAAGGAGTGTCTACGTTCACCCAAATTGAGCAATGAAAGAGTGGAAGCGTTCATCCACGATGAGAATGCACGAAAATCCAAATATATGGGGAGAAGATGATGCCTATGAAATCCACCCAAAACAATTCCACATGACGAGCAATAACATAGAATGTCTCGAATCGTATCATTTGTTCAGACCATTATAAACCTTCAGGTATGGACTCTTGTACCAGGGCATTATACATATCCAGACTCTATAAACCTTCAAGTATGGACTCATGTACCAAGGCATTATACATATCCAGTCTTTGTAAGAATGAATAAATAAGAATTATTTCTTACTAATATTTGTTTTGTACTGAAAATTAGGAATTTCATTTACTTCATAGTACACTTTGTAAGTGATCACAAACAAATGACACGGGTACATACATGTTGAAAAAGCTCCTTCCAGTTACACTATATTTGTTTTTAAAGGCCTTGTAACAACAATTATAGTTACATTTGCAGCAACAATTACCAGTTACAAAGTGTTCGTTGGGCTTGTTGGTCGGTAGGCTGAGAACAACTATTTGTTGATCTTTGGAGACATTACAGAGTTTTTCAAGTACATGTGCATTATTGGACTGCATATCATATTTAAACAATGTTTTCTTCCAAAGCTCAACATAGCATATGTATGCATCTCTCTGTGTATGGGGCGATGAATATATAGCAAGAAGGAGGTGAGGCGACGGTCCAGGGATGTGCCAAATGTCAGCTAGCATTGTTGTCTTCACTATCTGTCAAAGATTGTCATTGTTGGGGATTAATCCAAGAAGCCAAAAATCCAAAGTAAGAAGCCAAAGATCCAAAGATAAAATATGAGGCAGATCCAAATATAACATTAAAACATTAGGAAGAGAAAAAACAAAACATCGGGCATGCAATAAGACCTCAATCTTATTTTCCAATGAGATTACAAAGAATATGTTTTTTTTATTATACAAAAAAAATGAGTTTACCATGTCGGACATTACACATTCGGGGAAAAATATATAGTCAAACACTAAACTAGTATGAAGTCAACATTGTATCGAATGTCAGAGTCCCTAGATTGGGGACTAATAAGATGGAAAAGCTTCATCCACAACTCTCAATATGGAGTAAAACAAATCCATGTTAAAAATAATGCTCTTGTAGACCAATTACGTAGGTTAAGGATTGAAGTTGCCAAAATTGGAATGGAAAGAGAAGAGCACTACTATTCCATAAATGCATTGTGATATTGCATCGGTTGCCCCTATATTACAATTTAATGACTTACTATATCAAATGCCCATTATTAATAACTAGCATTCATGGTTTTCATGTTTTTGTACATGGGATAAATCATGGCCATTGATTAACTAACTATTGTTTACTAACTAAGAAATTGAAATAAATTGTTTTCTTTCTAACAACTCCATTACTTCATAAGTGATAACCATCAATATTACCATTTAATTGTATATAATTCATAATAAATTAAGTTGGTTAGTAATAATAATCAACAGATTGCAACCATTAAATGAATTGACTAAAAAGAGAACTTAACATTCATCAATTTAGATTATTTTTATAAGATCCATAAATGAAATCCATTCAGATTTGACACCCAAATTTTACACACACACACATATTATTATGCAATACATATCCCGGGGAATCCAATGGCACTTTCCCTCGTTCTAAGAATGGTATGTGAGGTAAACCAAAGTTTTTTAGGACTCAAGATTGATACAACAATATACTCATTAAAAGCTCAGCATGTCACTCGGGGGGATAAAAATCCTCTTAATTGCCTAGGCTATACCCAATTGGCATTGTGTGTGTGTGTGTGTGTGTCACAACAATATACTCATTAAAATCTCAACATGTCACTTGTGGGGATTGGTCTTGTGTGGGGAAGATAAAACTCCTCTTAACTGCCTAGACTAGATCCAATTGACATTGTGCACACACACACACACATACATATACTCAGGCACTCAGGCACCAACTTTTATTGGAACGAGAAAAGGCCTGGAGGTTCAAGACTCACATCTTATTGATCGAGGCAGGTGACCACAATATAATTTTTTTTCAAAAAGTTGCTAATTATAAGAAAAATCACAACACTATTTGGGAGCTTACTGATTCTCAAGTGATAAGGCTCGTGGTTTCTCTGATTTGTCCTCTTGAGGAGTTGAACACTTCAAAGGATTGTTTAAGGAGTCGAAACATGTCAAGTTTGGCAACATTCTTAAGCAAATATCCTTATTTCCGAAACTCATTGATGAAGAGGTCAACGAGGATTTGTATTGTGAAATTACCAAAGAGAAGCTCCTAGCTATAATATCCAACTTTAGAAAGGATAAAAGTCCAAGGCCGGATGGCTGGACAGTTGAATTTTTTGAGCATTTTTTTGACATTGTTGAAGATAGTTTGCTCCATGTGGTTCAAGAATTTCGTATTATGAGTGAGTTGCTACATTGTATAAACTCCACCTTCATTGCAGTTATTCACAAGATGAGTTGTACTTCTTCCCATTACCCTTTGCAATTGCCTTTGTAAAATTATTGCAAAAATCATTGCGATTCGAATTAAGTTGGTGCTCTCAAACATCGTATCACCTTAACAAAACGGTTTTATTAAAGGAAGGCTTATACATGAAGCAATTGGATAGGCTCAAGAAGGCCTGCATTCTACAAAAGTTCATAAATGTCAAGTCTCGGTCATCAAAATAAACCTCTTAAAAGCTTATGATAGAGTGTCTTGTTTCTATCTTCACCTCTTACTTCTGCACATCAGTTTAGAATTTCCTATGGTCAAATGGATTATGTCTTGTGTTACTATAATTTCCCTTGTTGTCCTAATCAATGGGGTGGGTTCCTCTTTCTTCAAACCGGCCAGAGGTCTTAGACATGGGTTCCCTTTGTCACCTTACCTATTTTTTCTAGTTGCATACAACCTTAGTCGAGCTATAGCAAAGGCAATAAGGGTGAACTCTTTCCAAGGCATTCACTTGGGGTGTCATGAACGTCTAACTCACTTGCTTTTTGTGGACGATGTTCATATTTTTTGTTTCTGTGCAAACATTGAAGGTAGAATTTAAATGACATTTTGGTGTTGTTCTATGAAGCAACAAGAATGCTCATCAATGTTGATAAATATGTTGTTTACCTTCCTAGATTAGAGGCGGACAATAGACACACTTTCTCTTTCTTATTCAACTTTCCTCTCCATGAGTTGTGGGAAGGCATCAAGTACCCTAGTTTTATACTCGACCAAATAACTATGGCATTACAGATTGGAAATGACTAGATACTCAGAATGAGCGTAGCATTAATTTTTGGTGTAACCGGTGGATTTCCAGAGGAGCAAACTTGTACTCATAAAGTTTGTGATTGAACTTGTTCTTGTCTACTGACATTTATTGGCTCTTATCTCGAAAGGGATATTGATCTAGATTCAAAAGTTATGTTTTAACCAGTTATGGAAAGGCAGTAAAGAGTATTTTGGTTCCCATATGGTAAATTGGAAATGTCTTTCCAAGCCAAAAAGTCTAGGAGGTTGGGGTTTGAAAGAAAGACATTCCAATGTTTGGTTGTGCACTCACAATAAAGTCCCTGTGGGTATTTTTGACTTGTGAAAGCCTATGGAGGCATATCCTAATGGATAAGTATATATCTCCCGAGACTATTTTGGATTGGATACGCAAAAGGCGCAAGTCCACAAAAAATGTTTCTAATCAATGGCGGACCATCACCCTGGCCTTCCCAGTTATTAGACAGTTCTTGGTTTGGAAATTCGACTTAGGAGTTTAGGTGAGGATTGGGATGGATGCCATAGTTGGCTGTGGGGAGCACATCTTTCTACTACAGGATTTAGTGGGTTATCTTCGAGAGTTGGGCATTTGCACACTCAATTGAATCGAAGACAATCTTTCTTTTACTATATGGCATCAAAGTTGATTTTCACTAGAGGATTTGGGATTGGAGAATCATTGGCACCTAGTTTGGTCACAATACACGTCAAAGTTAAGGAGAGCTCACGTCCATTTAGTGGATGTTGAGGATGAGTTGGTATGGTACTATCCTAACTCTAGGGGGATGGTATACGAAAAAATATGGCTATCAAGCCATGGTATATGATGGAAATGATAACTCTATTTGGTGGTACCATAAGCTTTGGTAGATTAAAGGGCCATCGAAAGTCATTATATTCTTTTGGCTTGTTCTCAAGGAATGAGTGCTTACCTGGGACAAATTGCAACATTGCGGTAAGCATAGACCAGTTAAATGCTATCTTTGCAAGAAATATGTTGAATCAAAATCCCATTTTTTCTTGGACTGCTCGTCTACTCATTAATTATGGAGAGATTGAAAGTTGTCTGGGACAAGTTCAATTGTGGAACAAAGATACGTTGATTGCCAGTTTCCATGAATTTTTCAATGACAATTGATTGAAGGAGCTTAGGGTTCTACCAATAATGGTAGTGTGGGGTATCTAGCTGGTGTGAAACTCATGTATCTTTGAAGAAAAGGACTCACCCTCTTTTAAGGTATCTCAACAGGTTTTGGCTTGGTTTCCTTTGTACAACGACTCTGTCTCAAATATACATCCACGGGAGGACACATCTATAGATGTTAATCCAAATATGGCTTGTTTTTTTTTTAATGGAGCTTACCAGGGGCCGGACAAAATCTGTGGTTTGGGATTCGAACTTCATTTTTTAGATTCACATTATGTCTCGGGAAAATCCAACTTGGGCTTAGTTACAAATAATAAAAGTGATTTTTTATGCTTTGCATGCCTTATTAAAATGTGTTGTGGAGAGGAATTTGACAGAGCTACAAGTTTTTGGAGACTCAAAATTGACAATAGAATGGATGAACAGGTCTCTTCAACTTGCCAATCTAGATCTTCATCAACTTGGGAAGCATCTCAAATTGATTTCTACAAGTTTTAGACATATTAGTCTATGCATATTTACCGTGAATTAAACAACTCTGTTGACACACTCTCAAAGGAAACAATATCTTTGTCTGAAAACCATTTGGTTATGAAGGAATTCTCTAATGGAGAGTTGGTTTCCATAAGGGACAATGACCACTTACAAATGTAACTTGTTCTGGTATGGATTAGTCTTTAGTTTCAGGTCCTTATTTTGGCTATAAGGTCCTTTTTGGAATAGTAGATGCTTTGTGTAAGTTTAGGTATATGATTTTTTGCAAAGGAGTTTGGGAGCCCATAAGGCTCTTCTGATATGATCTAATTGGACTAACTAAATGATTTCTTTGTTGTTTGTGCAACTGTGCCTAAGTATTGTATCTTCTTTTACTCTAAAATTGAAGCTACGTTTTTTTCAAGGAAAAAAATATGCACACACACACATATTTATTTCCAAGAAAAAAATCCATTAATTTAATATTTCATAAGAGAAATCAAAATACACTTCTACTAGCCTTTTGGCTCGGTCCAAAATACCACGACTGTCCACCACCTACAACATCAGACGAACGGACCTTAAATCAAAACATTACATTCATCCTTTTAGCCATAAAACTAGGCACATTTCAAGACTTTGATCAAATCTGACTAATGGCCTTAAAACTAAAAAATGCCCTTCCATGACTCTCAAGATATATCAACCAATGCCACAAACAACTGGGAAAAAAACTAAAAAGACAGTTAAAACTTCCACGACCAATTGGATTGAATACCTGCATTCTTGTGCACTCAATACCCCTTCCTATAGCCTAAGAGTTTCCTTGGATAACTGGTCTGCTTTGTGATTAAAATTCTTGTATATATGAGCAAAGGAAATCTCCTAAAAAATGGCCCTTAAACCCACAATACTTTCCACAATTGGCTCCAAAACCAAGTTTTGAATTTGGCTTTTCCCAATTGCCTAGTCCACTGGAAATTTTGAGTCCCCTAAGACTTGCAATCTTCTCACTTGTTTGTCTATTGCTATTTCGAGTAAGATCCAAAGCACATAAAGCTTAACTCTGTTGTTAGCACCAAAACTTGCACCATAATTCAATGAGGAATAATAAGCATTATCCAAAAAGGGTAAAGCCCCAGCTCCATGTTAGAAGAATAGGTGTGCTCGTTTCACCATAGACAATATAGCAATATTGTCACCCAACCATAGGTAAAAAGGCCACCCCCGAGCACCTTAACCTTGATAGATAGAATAATTTTGGAAGCAATCCAATAGCCAACCAAGGTAGTGAACCTTTCTCCAAGGCTAGCGCACCAAGCAATAATAACCAAAGATCAAGCAGAAAGTCCAAACCATAACCAAGAGAAATTCCAAGCCAAACCGAAATGCCAGTTGCAGTAGTTGCAATTCCTCTCCAAACTTGTGCACCACTGGTCTTATGTAGTTTTGAGAGGGAGTGTGACAAATGAGCTCTAGCGCCCTCTATTTATACAACTCTATCTCACGTGACTGGGCCAACTTCTCTTTATGGAGGCTAATAACTCAATATGAAATATTCTCTCGAGTTGACTTGTCTCCTAGGGTTTATATCCAACATTTTAGGGTTTCTCTTGCTTTTCGAAATATTCTAGTCTTGTCAAAGGTTACACGTGCAGGTTAATACCTCCCGCAACTACCATAATATCAACACTCCCTCCTAGCTAGCGAGGTATTAAATGAAGTGGTATTGAGCACAAACAAACCATTCAACCGGTAGCATCATCATAGCTACACATGCTATCTCATGATCAAATCATGAGCACCGTCATCACTATCCAACTAGATAATCTCCATGGAAATCAAAACAATGACATCCAATAGAACGCAACTATGTCTATTCATAGTAGTATATAACTACTATCGAGTGGTACACAACCACTCTCAGTAGCACATTGCTACTAAACAGTGACATAAAATCACTACCAGTGGATCATATCCACCACAGTAGCATACGACTACTGTCCAAAGACATACAGTCTCTACAACAATAATATCATCTGATATCAACTTGCATAACAATATCATGATACAAACCGGGTCATCTGGGCCATTCTTCCACTCACATCTGTGAGATTTGGAAGAGCATCTTCCCTTAGAAAGTAAAACATCAACCATGGGCTATCTGGGCTATTCTTCCCAAGCATAGAAGAATAATTGTCCCTGATTTATGAGATTGGACCATTCACCTTACTGGGCCATTCCTTTGACACTAATCACAATGCAACCTGGAGAGATTGAGTGTGCCCTAGGGAATGTCTGTCCCTGATTGTTGAACCTAGACCATTCACCTAACTGGGTCATTCCTCTGACACTAATCATGGTGCAACATGGAGAGAATGAGTCTGCCCTAGGGAATGCATGTCCCTGATTGATGAACCTGGACCATTCACCTAACTGGGCCATTCCTCCGGCACTAATCACAGTGCAACCTGGAGAGAATGAGTCAACCCTAGGGAATGACGATCCTGCACCAACCTCCAAAATGAACCATTCTTCAAAATTGCTCACAACTCTAAACTTCGAAAGAATGACTGCCCGACGAGGCAAACCATTCTACTTGAACACTAATCAGAGTGACTGCCAAGAAGAATGGTTGTCCTAGACCATTCCCCCTACACTGGCCACAAGGGGAATCGTTGTCTATGGTACATCGATAATCTATCAGACCATTTTCATTAAGAAAATGATTGTCCGATCTGGACCATTTTCCAAACTGGAAAATCCCTGTCTGTCAGAAATCTCCAACCACTTTCCGAAGTGGAAAGGAACTGCCCATCCTGGACCATTTTTCTGAACAGGAAAATGACTGTCCATAAATCAATAACATATCAGTGCTCCCTCCCAACCTAGGAGTAATCACTTCCTTTTCCAATAAGGAAGTCATGTCCATGAGCCCCAACTTGTCTCTTAAGTACACAAACTTGTCATCTTGGATAGAGGCTTTACCAAAATATCTATTATATGCTCATCTGTGGAGATATATTGGAGAACCACTTCTGTCTTCTGGACTTTATCATGGAGAATATGATGCTTGATCTCAATGTACTTCAGCCTGTCATGGAACACCAGTTTTTCTGAAAGCTTCACAGGGATTTGATCATTACAATATATCATGGTTGAATTCAACACCTGATCAGACGGTCCAGAAACCAACTTACAGAGCCACATTTCTTGTGTACAAGAATCACAAGCTGCAATATACTTTGCTTTTGTAGTGCTAAGTGAAACAAGCTTCTGTTTCCTGCTAGCCCATGACATCGTGGCAAAGCTCAAACTGAAACATATCCAAGTGGCACTTCTTTTGTCGTCTGCACTCCCTGCCCAATCTGAATCGATAAATTCATGCAACTGTATGTCATAATTTAAATGTACAGAGATGGGTCTCCTAGATTAGAGTCTCTTTGTAACGTCCCCAGCCACCAATAGGCCGAGCAACATCACTATAGGATGTCTCTCTCTTAGCTCTGATACCAATTTTTTATAACACCCCTGGCGACCTAGGTCGGGCCATGTTATCTCGTAGAAATAAAATTTATCATCTGCCTATAAATATAACCATAGACAAACAACATATTTTGCTAATACACAGACTGATGCAAAAATAACAGTAAAAGCATACATGTAGTAATCCAGACAAAACCATAGATGTAACAACATATATAAATACATAACATGTGAATGAACAGGGGAAATGAATACTTATCTTTTAATTGACATCCACTAACTACGTGCAGACCTTCCATGAACTTCCCGACCTTAGACCACGCTGCTCATCACGCTCAGCAGTGGGTCACCCCCGAACTGGGACTAAGCTCCACCCAAGGCAAGGGAATCCTAGACTAGGTTGAGGTTACAGAAGACTGCAGAGTGCAACTGGAAGGATTCTCTCCAAGAGCCTTCTTACGCCCACTACTCATGGACTCTCATTCCCCACATGCATGTTCCACCCCAGAAATATGCACCTTCATTGTTCCACAGTCCATAGGTTGCTCCACTTCCCCTTTCAGGGTCTTGGCAATAGTCCAAATTAGGAATTATCAGAGCTCTGTAGCTGGTATTGGACTCTCTCTAAGAGAGATCACTTCCCAACAAACTCTCTCACCTGGAGAGAGTTTCTCATAGGCCTGACAACCTGCCTCTTCAACCACAGGCCTGACAACCCGCTTCTTCAACCAACTTCAACTTAGTTCCAACAAGGTGAGGACAACAACAAAGGTTCAATATAGCTCAGGGAATGGAAGCAACCATAATTCGGTAAGGCACAACACGGTTTTGGCAAGAACAGATATGTTGGGCTTCATAGGAAACACAGGTCGGCTTCCTCAGTTACTGGTTTCATAGGTGCGTCTAAGATGCAGAGTTCCACGACCGAGGCCCTGCAAGTTAGGCAAAGGATCAGAGAATGGGGAGCGAACCCCCACAATGATCTGACTTTCCAGATTAAACCGCATGTGCCTACGTTGACACATGTCACTCATGAAGCACATTCCTTTCCATTTGGAAGTCCCCCATATTCCCAAAGGAATCTATGATATAAAAATATCCTTCTAATCAACTTTTGGAATAATAATAAATTATTATTCTCTTGGACTTAAGCCCTTAAGCTTATCCCCTCTTTCCAATCTCTCAACCCCCTCTCCCTTACCCAGCCTAGTGGAGCTTCGTCTCCCATTACTCTTTCTTCATGGTCGGTCTACACTCAACGATGTATAATTTTTATTAATGATCTGCATAATTACATATACAAAAATCAGGCGCATTGGCCTTGGCATCCAAGATCTTCGGCCTATAACATATAAGCCTACCAGCTTATCAACACTCAACTCACCAGCCTACAAACATCATTACATTTCACAGGGGCTCGGCCTGGGGTATTACAATATCGTCCCCTTATTTTTTCACTGTCCTCAATGCAACTCATTTACATAATATCAGTAAGATTTTCAAAATCTTCAAAAAGATGTGGGTATTCTACCCGCATAGCATCCTCATGCTCCCATGTCGTGTCCTCAAGACTGTACTAGGTCCACTGGACCTTTACAATCCCTATGGCTCGATTCGAGAGCTGCTTGCTCTTCTTGTCCAATATGCGCACCGGATGCACTTGCAAGGCGCCTTCTTGCTCCACCTGAATCACATTCCAATCAATCACATGATTAGCATCTGATACATACTTCTTGAGCAATGAAACATGAAATACATTATGAACAATCATGGATTCAGGCAATGTAAGCATATAAGAAACTGGTCCAATCCTTTCTAGGATTTCAAATGGTCCACAATATATGGCTGCCAACTTGGAACATTTTCCGAGCTTCAGGGAAATTATGTTGGTTTTTACTTTCAAGAAAACATGATCACCCACTTTAAACTCCCCGCAGTTTCTGTTCTTATCAGCATAACTTTTCTGCCTATCTTGGGCAACCTTCAAATTCTGCTTAGTATTCAACATTTTCTCTTCCATTTCCTTAAGCAACTCTGGCCCAACCACTGCCCTATCAGTTGGGTTATCCCAGCTTACTGGGGTGTTGCACTTTCTACCATAAAGTGCTTCAAATGGGCTCATCTTCAGTGATGCTTGGTACCCATTGTTGTAAGCAAATTATACCAAGTGTAGATAATCCTCCCATTTAGATGGTTTGTCCATCACATACATTCTTAACATATCTTCTATCACTTAGTTCACCCTCTCTGTCTGCCCATCAAACTCAAGATGATAAGTAGTGTTGAAGTTCAGATTGTTTAGAACCCTTTGAATAACCCCTTCCACAACTTTGAGGTAAATTTCGGGTCTTTTTCAGACACAATTGTCTTGGGTATGCCATGCAATCGTGCTACTTCCCTCAAATAGATATCGACAAAATTAGTTGCCTTGTGAGTAGTCTTCAATGGAATAAAATGGGCAACTTTAGTAAGCTTATCCACCACCACCATGATGGAGTCATGTTGCTTATTTGTTCTGGGTAATCCTGTGATGAAATCCATTGTCACCACTTCCCACTTCCACTCATGAATGGGTAACGGTTGTAGCAAACCAGCTGGGTGTCTAAGCTCAACCTTTACCCTTTGACATTCTAAGCATTTAGCTATGTATTCAACAATCTCCTGCTTCATGCCTGGCCAATAATATTGGGTCTTGACTGCTGAAATTGTTTTCTGATATCCTGGGTGTCTTGCATAAGGCACATTATGCATCTCTTTTAAAATCGCTCTCCTCAATTCCGAAGAATTGGGTACATAGACTATGTTTTTGTACCAAAGGATTTCATCAATTCCCAATTCATAATCCTCAACCTTCTGCTGCATTTTACCTTCCTGCAATTTTGTTACTAATTCCATGTACTGCAAATCTGAATTTGCAGCCTCAGAGATTCTGCCTTGAAGATCCGTCTGATACATGTTGATGGTTGTAGCATGCAGTTCATGCACTCTTCTGTTGAGTGCATCAACCACTTTGTTCTCCTTTCCTTTGATCAAGCACATCAAAGTCATGCTCACAGAGGAATTCCAACCACCTAATCTGCCTAGCATTCAGATTTGGTTGATCAAACAGATACTTCATAATATGATGGTCTGTCCTGAGTTCAAACCTCTTTCCCATGAGGTAATTGTTGGCAGCCAATTCACTTTTTTCTATTGTCTTAGAAGTTGCCTACACCAATGTTTTGCAAACATCAATTTTTCGTCGCAATTTTCAAATAAACGACATTTTTATTTTTTGCGACATTTGCACATTTACCTTCATTTTGTTTTCACGACTGTAAGCGTGAAAACTCAGTCTTTCTAAGTCGCATTAAAATCATTATTTGAACTGTCATGAGCCTTCTTGTCAATATGCCCATTGAACTTACACTTCACTTATCGTTATGCAGCTGGCAAAACTTTTGATCTGTACTCTTTGGACATTCTTGTATTGATTGTGTGACTTGGTTTCATCGAGTTTGTAATGCATTGGCATTTGGATTTGCATGTTATTTGACCTACTTGACTATTGGTTTTATGAAAATACATAGGTATTAAATCCTTCATATATATCCTTTTGTATGATACCTATATTCGTATTTTCATAACTATTGGCATGTTGATTATATGAAGACCCATTGGCGCATGATTAAACATTTGATATTGGTTTCAATTTGTATGTTGGTTAAAACTTTGGCATAACGTTGATTGCGCGCTTTGTTTTATGCAACTTACCATTTCATTGGTCGGCCAAGTGATATGATTGTTGAACTATACTATAATGGATTGAACAGCTATGAAAGTCGACGGTTGTACCTTGGCAATAACTATTATGCATGGCAGAGATAAGCTCCACCACCTTCGCACGATGACATTTATGCCTATCCCTTATTCCCGTTTACCTCTGTTAGCTTGGGTAACCCTTCGCGCACTCTACTCCTGTATGCTATGACCCAAACCCTGGCTCATTCACCATGTGCTCGGCTCCATGGCACCGGTGGTGAGAATAGAACCAAATGGCAGCCAAGCCTTACTATTATTTGACAATGCCCAGAAAGATTTGGAGGATAACGGTTGGCTTACCTTCGTGCAGAGATTTGAGGGTTTTAATCTAGCTGTGGCACAGCTGTTTGCTCTGACATTTGATGGCTGTAGAGCCAAGGTGGGCGACATACAGTTGGAAATCGATGAGAAGTTTAGTAGTTCTGCTACAGGGTTACCCTCCTCGGGACAGCGTTGGTTCAAAAATTCTAACGTCAAGGAGGTGCCATGGACGCTATTGTTCGTCTCCCGAAAGGTCACCTCTTGTGACAGAGGTATGCCCATCTCTGCACTTAAACCACGATGGCACGATACTTTGATGGTGGTCAAGCAGTTCGTGACCTGTGAAGGTCGATATGGACTCGTGTTTCTCTACCACCTGTGTTTGTTAATGATTTTTATGGGATACTCGTTGAATATGCCCTTTTACTTTCAGCGTAGCCTATATAAAATGTCTAAAAGGTTTAAAAGGGAGAAGGTCGACAGTAGCCTGTTCCACCATGGAATTATTAACTTATCATTGTTTATCACTTCAGTTTACACGGTGATAGTTGGAGAGCTTTCATCACTCGAAATGGTTTTGATGACACAGACCCTGTCCAGGTTGACAAGCCTGTGGTTTTGGAAGCCAAGGTCGGGCCACCCGTGCCCTTCCATGTCCTACTGCCATCTCCTAAGCCCTCGTTCGACCCTGACATTGATTTACCAGACGTTGTAGCAGAGAAGGTCGAGGCTATTAAAAATCCTGCGAGCAAAAGGTCTAAATCAAACCCTACTGTTATTGCTAAGGGTAAAAAGAACGCTCGACTTATTTCCAGGATGGTA
>JASDQU010816018.1:31248-49131 GCA_032191745.1 Picea mariana
ATAGTGTCCGGAAGTACTCTTTCGGTCCACTGCGCTCCCAGCCCAGTCTAAATCAGCATAACCATGAAGAAACACTCCTCCACTGGAAGTGTATCTAAGTCCATATGCAATGGATCCTCTCAAATATCTGAGAATATGTTTAGCAGCAATCCAATGTCTGTGTCTTGGCTCAGACATAAACTGACTCAAGGCGCTTACAACAAAGCATATATCAAGCCTTGTATGGATCAAATACATTAAGGATCCAATAAGCTTCCTATACAAGGATGGATCCACCAAGTCTGATCCAGAATCTGACTCATGTAACTTCTTTAAGTTAGATACCATGGGTGTAGACATGGGCTTACAATCTAGCATGCCAAATCTGCGCAATATATCAACTGTATACTTCCCTTAAGAAAGGAAAATTTCATCTGATCTTTGCCATACCTCCAAACCAAGGAAGTAATGCATGAATCCAATGTCTTTCATTTCAAATTCAGAAGTGAGCTCCCTCTTACACTGAGCTATCAGTTGTTCCTCTCCAGTGAGAAATAAATCATCAACATATAGAATCAAAATTAGAGGATGATCTTCTATTACCTTAAAACAAAGGTTGGGATCAGTTGGACTCTTGGAAAAATCCAAGCTTTGAAGATAGCTGTCGATTCTCGAATACCATGCTCTTGGTGCTTGTTTCAGCCCATATAGTGCTTTCTTTAATTTGCACACATGTGATTCCTTTCTTTGAACCACGAAACCCTCTAGTTGTTCTATATATACTTCTTCCTCAACTTGACCATTTAGAAATGCAGTCTTTACATCTATCTGGTGAAGTCTCCAACCCAAAACTGAAGCCAAGGATATGATGGTCCTGATGGAAGTATACCTTGCAACAAGTGCGAATGTTTCATCATAGTCAATACCTTCCTTTTGAGAAAAAACACAAGCCACAAATCTCGCTTTGTATTTCTCAATACTTCCATCAACTACATGCTTGATTTTGAACAACCACTTGGAAGTAACCACAAATTTTCCTTCAGGTCTTGGTACTACTTCCCATACATCATTTTTCATGATGGATTGATATTCTTCCACCATGGCATCTTTCCATACTTGCTGCGTAGCAACATCCTCATAGTTGGTGGGCTCTGCATCGCTAATCTGAGCCATAAGAGCCACATAACCTGAAAATCTTTGAGGTCTATTAATTTCTCTGAAAGTACCTGAAGGAGCTGCATGTTTTTCTGCCTCTCGCAAAATTTCTCTACACCAGGCAGGCTTCCTCTTAGCAGGAGGTACCTCCATAGGTCTCTTTATCTATTTTACTGCATCCATAGTATCAACTTGATCTAATGGTTCTTCAGGTTCCTCCATCTCTGTATCTTGTTGTAATTCTTTAGAATGCTTGAATGCAGCTTCTTCATGAAAAGTTACATCCCTGCTTACCTCGATAAATCTTTGGCCTAGAACATAGATTTTGTATGCCTTGGATGTTTCACTGTATCCAACAAAGATTCCTTTCTTTCCAAAAGGCTTCATCTTAGTTCTTTTCTCTTTTGGTATATGAATGAAAACTGGACATCCGAAAATCCTCAGGTGTCCCACTTCTGGATTTTCGCCAGTGAACGCTTCTTCTAGAGTCTTTTCTCCCAGAATAGCACGAGGACTTCTATTATGGATATAAACTACAGTGTTTGTGGCTTATGCCCAAAGTGATGAGGGAAGACCCTGATCACACATCATGGCTTTAGCTGCCTCACAGATTGTTCTGTTCTTTCTCTCAACAATCCCATTCTGTTGAGGGTTATAGGGCACTGTTAGTTGTCTCTTGATTCCTACTTCTTTATAGAAGTCATCAAACTAACGAGAATCAAATTCTCCACCATTGTCAATCCTCAAAGTACGTATATGTTTTTCAGTTTGATTTTCAATCAATGCTCTGAATTCTAGAAATTTAGTAAAAGTTTCATTCTTTGCTTTAAGAAAACAAATCCAAGTTTTTCTAGAGAAGTCATCTATGAAAATCACATAATAAAGACATCCATTTAAGGAAGGAGATGACATAGACCCACATACGTCTGAATGAATCAAATCCAAAATCCCTTTAGACCTTAAGTTACTGTTAGAAAAGGATTTCTTTATGTTTTTACCAAGAACACAACCTTTACAAATACCATCATGATCAAACTGAAAGGTAGGCATACCTCTTACCATTTTATGAAGTCCAAGGAGTGCTTTGAAGTGAAGATGTCAAAAGCTTCTATGCCACAACTCAGATAGACTAACTGAAGCATGAACAAAAGCTTGGATATGTCCTGGAAGTTTGTAAAGGCCTCCCTCTCTAACTCCAATCACAATTGTTGAACTTAGTTCTTGATTCTTTGACCATAGGAAAGCTTTCTTGTCCATAAAGATTACCCTGTAACCATTATCTTCCAATACTGCAACAGAGATAAGGTTCTTCTTTAAACCAGGAACATACAAAATTTCTTCAATGTGTAGCTCACCTCCAAATTCAAGCTGAAAAGAAGTTGAGCCAAGTCCTTTGATTGTACAGTTGGTATTATCTCCAAGTTCTACTTGAGCAGAGAACTTCTTCTCCTTGAAGTTCGCAAGGACTTCTTTATTTCTAGTCATATGCCTAGAAGCTCCACTATCTATTAAACAGGATTCAACACCATTTGTAAGAGAACCAGAGAGTGTTGAAATAAGATAGTATTCTCTCCTAGTCTCTTGATTACTGGAAGCCTCTTTTGTCTTTGTTCTTCGAGACTCATCTTCTACAGCAATAAAAGCACGATGTTTGCCTTTATTCCCGTTTCTGATCTTTGGGCAATTTCTAGCAAAGTGCCCCTTTCGTTGACAGTTGAAGCACTTTACTTTTGACATATCAAACTCTTTCCCTTTGAAGCTATTTTTACTTTTCTCCTTCCGAGAAAACTTCTTCTGAGGAGTAAATCTTCTCCCTTTCCTTGTCCTTGCTGCTAGAGCAAGGTTTTGTTCCTTTGAAGTACCATTTCTACTATGAATTCTCCCTTCTTCTTGCATACAATCATGCCACAGCCTTTCAAAGTCTGGCTAGTTTTCACGAGCATTTATCCCGACCAGAAATGTCTCCCAAGAAGATGGAAGACCATCCATAGCAATCTGGACGAGATCATCATCATCTATGATTATACCAATGACTAGTAGTTGATCCCTTAACTGAGAGATCTTTGTGAAGAATGAAGTTATGGAGTCATCCTTCTCCATCTTGAGGGTTCGAAGTTTATTCTTTAGAACCCTCTTCTGACTAGGTGCCTTCTTTTCATACAGATTGAATTGAGTGTCAAAACACTCCTTTGCTATCTTCAGAGGTGTTATAACAGGCATGATATTATCTTTGACTTAATCAAATGTGATTCTCTTTGCCCTTGCCTGATTCTTCTTGAAGGTTGTCCTTCTTGCATTGGAGGTGGGCTCTTCTATTGTGTTGGTCACAAAGTTGTCCAAGTCATATTCTTCCAGAATATTCAGGACTCTGTCTTTCCAAACATTAAAGTTTGAAGCCCCTTCAAGTTTGTCCTCGGGTATTACAGAAATGGAAGACATCTCTGCAATATTGTGCTTGAATAATTACTAAGGATCTGCGTAGACTCTTAGCAGACTACAGAACTGAGCTCTTTCACACCCTAGAGCTCTGATACCATGTTGAATTTTCAAGCATAAACAGATATAGAATATAACAATAGTGTTTTTTCAAATCTTAAGCAGATAAACTAAAGTATAAAAACAATCAATCACAGAGACACGAGTATTTATCCTAGGAAACCCTCAAGGGGAAGAAAACCCAGCAAACTTTTGTGATATATTGATCAGTCAAACAAGTACAATGAACTTACAAGACAATAGTACTAAGCCTTTATTACAAATCTGCCCTCAAATCTGCTCAAAACAGAGTTGTTGTCCTGAATAGCCTGATAAATGAACCTCCTAACTGCTGCTCAAAATAAGACTAGGATGCTCCCTCAGAATAGCTTAGCTGCTGCTCAAAATAAGACTAGGTTGCTCCCACAGAAATAACTTAGCTGCTCCTCAAAATAAGACTAGGCTGCTCCCACAGAAATAGCTTAGCAGATCCTTCAGAAATAGAGAGTACTTAACTCATATATCAAAACTGATATATAACCTGATATCAAAAATAATGAATGAAGAAGAGGGCGACTCCTTCTCTTTATATAGGATAGAAGTTAGGATAGGAACTTTAGGTTAGGAATATCTTTTAGGTTAGGGACGACTTAGCTAGGTAGGTGGCCGACTTAGCTAGGATAGGTGGCAAGGGGACAGCTTAAGGACAGCTGGCAAAGGGGCAGCTTAAGGACAACAGGCAAGGGGGCAGCTTAAGGACAGCTAGAAACTTGGAGAGTTGCTTGAGGAGAGCAGCTTTGGAGAGTTGCTTGGTAAAGAATAAACTCTGAAGCTACTTTAATTTTTAACACTAGGAAGGGATCTGGTCTGGTCATGTCATTGAAGTCTCATGGGACGAGGGAAGGTCCCACGGGTCCGCATTGATCTGGAGACCAGGGCTAAGATGGTGTCGGCCTATCGCTTAGTGCCCCTTCCTGAGGGTAGCACTATGAAGAAGGAGGTGATCCACTAAGTAGGATCTAGTCTCGTAGGAGGTTGAAGAGTATGGGCTTGGAGCCTGAGGGCCTCCTGTATGTATAAGGCTAAACATCGTTGATCCAAATACCTAATGAAGCTCGTGAAGGTCTGAGTCCCCCTGAATAAGCAATGAAACCGCCTCCTGATCTCATAATAAATGGGACAACAAAAGATGAAGTGCTCCTCAATCTCGACCTCTTATAGCTAGCATAGCTGAAAAATCATGTTCGATCAATCAATCTATTGGTTTTTCTCTATCCAAAGTCTATGAGAGCCCACTCTGAACTGGCCTAGAGGAATGCGAAGAGCATGTACCCAGTGGCAAAAATGTATATTGTGGTCGAACAATGAACCCATCCCTAAGCTCCAAGAAATGCTCGACGTAAAAGGCCATCTTTGGGCGTAACCCACCAGGAGGATTAACCCAAGTGATCTGGATAAATTGCCTATAAATGTCATCTCTGATGATCTTGTTCAACACCTATTAGGTGAAGCAAGAAGAACAAGGCTCAATTCATAGCTAGAGGATTCTCCTAGAAATAGGGAGTTGACTATAAACCTTTGCTCCAGTGGCTAGGTATACTTCTATTAGGACAATTATGTCTTTAGCATCCTTTTTAGTTGGTAGTTATATCAGATGGATGTTAAAACAACCTTCCTTAATGGCTTCATTGAGGAAGAAGTTTACATGAATCAATCAAGAGGGTTTGAGGTGCATGGGTATGGGAGCCATGTGTGCATATCGAAGAAATCCCTTTATGGGCCTAGGCAAGCACCATGTGCTTAGTACTCCAGGATTGATGAGTGCCTGTTAGGTTTGGGCTTCACCGAAACTGTTGCGGATACTAATTTTTATTATTTATTTGATAGATCCAATCTGCTTGTTTTGGTCCTATATGTAGATGACATGATACTTACAAGGAGTTCAGAGAAGCTCATTGGAGGGTGCAAGGTTTGTGTTGGCAGAAGAGTTTACCATGAAGGACATTAGACGGATGCACTATTTCTTAGGTCTCGAGGTGTGGTAGGGTACAAGGGAAGTTTTCCCTAGGCAGGGAAAATAAATAGTTGAGATCCTGAAAAGGTTCCAAATGATGGATTGTAAACCCATGACAACTCCTATGATGTTGAATCTAAAGTTGCATGGTGACTTAGATTCAGATTTGGTAGATCCTTCAATGTATAAACAATTGATGGGATTCTTCATGCATGTAGTTAACACCAGGCCTAATATATGTTTTGCAATGAACACCTTAAGCCAATTCATTGTTGAATCGAGGCAAATCCACTAGATAGTTGCAAAACATTTGCTCTGATATTTGAAGGGCGCAATACATTATGGTCTAAAATATGCAAGAGATGGTGAGTTGATGTTGCATGGATTCCTTCATTCTAACTAGGTAGGAGATGCAAGTGATAGGAAGAGTACTTAAGGATGTTCCTTCAATTTGGGCTCAGGAGTGATTTCCTGGTTCAACAAGAAGCAGGCTTTAGTAGCACTGAATTCAGCAAAGTAAAAGTATATGGCAACTAGCACTGCTAGTTGTGAAGCCATCTAGCTTCGCAAGTTAATTGCAAAGCTGACAATCGAGATGTTGGAGCGTATTGTGGTCTACTATGACAATTAGAGTTGTATCAATATCTCTAAGAATCAAATATTTCATTACCACTCCAAGCACATTGACATCAGATACCATTTTCTCAAGGACAGGATCCAAAAAGAAGCAGTTGCTCTAGAGTATATTCAAACAGATCAACAGGTTGTTGATATTTTGCTAAAGCTCCTAGCAAAGGAGACGTTCAAGATGTTCAGGGATAGACTTGGATTGGTGGAGAACACTTTCCTCGGTAAGAGAGAGTGTTAGAGAGTGTACCTCGAATAGTCTTCTACAACATTGTGCACACATGTAGTTGATCTAGGCATTTTTTTGTTACAACAACATCACACACAGCATATTCGTGTAGATTGTATGGCAATTTGTAGATGAGGGTGCAACAATAAAGAAGGCCAAAGGGCACATAATTATATATAAGCTTCCATCATCGATGTTCATCCAGGCATGCGCTAGAAATAGATAAGATAGGATAAGGTTATCCTTAGATTCTAGTTTTCCAGGTTAAGTAAAAGAGGGCGCATGCAGTTGCATGTGTTAGTTTCAGTTTATTTAGCAGTTTTTTAATTGTATCTTAAGTCTAAGTTCAGTTAAGCGCACGCATGCAAATAAGGGTGCAAATCTCTACAAGGATGCATGCTTGCATGCCTCAGATCATCTCCAGTTAAGGCGTTGTTTTGCATGTGTCCAGATTCATTGCACCTACTCTTCTTCCTAGTCTATAAAGGAGCAAGCAAGGGTATAGGTTTAATTATTCAGTTCAACTACTAGCACTGAATTAGCTTGCTATATTTTTCCAGCAGCAGATTTTAGCATTTCAGCAATTTCTAGTGGTTTTTAAGGTTCAACTATTTTTCCATCTTTAACTGAGAATGTATCATTACACAACCTAGCAGCATAAGACAACCACAACGACTTGGGATGAAACATTGTTCACAATTGAATAATAATTTTATGAACCAACATAGCCAGAAAACCATAAGGTTGCGATAGGATGTTGTAAGAGTAAAAGTAGGGCTACACATGATTGGAAGAGATCAAAGATCAGGAACATGCATCGTGTCCAAGGCTTGATGTCATCTCCATTGCATATGAACCAAAAGGATCAAAGAACAAATCATTGGTCAAAATTTTAAACCTTACAGAACCTTTGCGAAAAGTCTCAGTCATAGCGTGGCCAATTGCCTTACCAAACAATCGACGGTTCATTACCTATGAGTGATGATCTTGTGTGATAAACTCCACCAGCCAGTTTCAATCACATTTCTCTTGGGAGTTTTTTTATTGATATAAAATTGTCCATGCCTATAGGAATTTTTTTATGATTTTGACCAAAATTGTTGGTTGGTACATGGAGATCGTGCAATGCAAGTATATCGATTATATAATCAACTATTCACAATGGTTATGTATGATGAATATTTCAAGACTGTAGAATTGATAACTTTTGTTTTAACTTGATCTCCACATTGTTTTAATTGTAGACGACTATCCTCAGCATGCAAGGGTGCTTCCCACAGACTAGGTGTGAAATGAATGTAGGAAAAATATTTCATTCTCTAATATCTTCTTGAAAGGTTTTATTTGAGCGAGTCTATAGAACCTACAATACAAACCCTCTTGTAAGAGAGTTAGGCGTGCTCCACTCTAATATCATGAAAGATTTTATACCAATGGTTCTAGGCAAATATATTAAATGACATAATATTCCACAAGTGATATCTAATATAACAGGAGATAACCCAATTATATAGTGCAATAAGGAAAAAGGTTACAACCTCTTAGTTTTACCCCAAGTATATAGTAGTGGTAGTAATATATTATTATTACTACCAGCATAGATCCATCTTAAACGTGGATCAATCAAGCACCGAGAGGAATCAAATTTCTTAAGGTGTAAATGTTTTTATCATTTAATTCCATGTCATGTATTGATTCCTTCATATTAAATGATTAAAAAAATCACCTTAAGAAATTTGATTGCTCTTGGTGCTTGATAGATCCATGTTTAAGATGGATCTATAAAGGTTTAACTTTTTAGATGTTGTCATGTACATATGTATATAAGTTGTTATTTATTTTTTATTTTTTTTTTTTGTTGTTTTCACATAACGTAACATTACATGACAACATCTCCCCCATACTGGGCTGTAGAGCACCTCAATACTCTGGGTACAATGAGACCTAATTCAATATTATACAAATAACAAAAAGTAATTGCATTATTGACAGCATGTCATAGATTATAAAGGGCACTTAAATTGTTGCAGAAGCATTCCAGTTTTTTATGTCAAATTGTTAATGACTCTCCACAAAAGAACAAAAACATATATCCTTTGTTTCCTTGTTAGTCCAACCCATAAAATTTAACAGATTAATGGTATTTTACCATCAGTATGGATTAGTGCACCATGCATGTGGGTGGAATTTTACTTATAAATATCTTAGAGATGACCCTCATTCAAGTTGATTGGTCTTGCACATGTTTGCATAGGCTGTATTACTATAGATAACTGGATCCATGACACTAGTGAACATGGTGTCATCTTGGCAAGTTCAGCCACCATGTTCACATTTAATAGAAAATGATATTGTGATTTCTAATTGCTATCATAGTATCATGCAATTCAAGGCTGGCATCAGCGTTCACTGCAATAACAAGTACAATCACCTGTCAGACTATTTCTATACACTGTATTTCATGGAACCTAAAAATGAGGTGCCAACACAATACTATGTATTTTTTTTTATGCGTGACATTTACCAACAATATTGGATTGGAGCATGTGCAGTTACTAGTAGCATTCCCCTTTCATGCACAAAACTAAAACGGTAACGTTACAGGGCCAAATGCACCGAGTGCCATTGAACTTGTGGTTGGTTACAATAGAGAGCTTTACTTACCATGGTTTCTGGGATATTTACTTACCCTCACTAGCAAATGTACCTAAGATACCATCCTTTGACCATCGTCACTGTGAAGAGTCTGATTTATTGAAGTTACCTTAAATGTAATACAAGATTGAAAATTATATTTGTAAGTTGGGTAAAGCATGTGGATCTAGTGGTTCTTGACGGATTGCAGTCACAACTAAAATGACTTTCAAGAATAAACCCTACACTACGTCACACCTAAGACCATTTCAAAAGATACACATGAAATGAACCATTATTCAATGGTCCAAAATGGAGAAGGAATGAAAGAAGATGGTTTATTGCATAATCTGTTTTGCAGACAAGGAGATCGCACTAATTCAGAGCATTCTATAGAATTTAGTATGCCTATCAAAAATCAAACAAAGACATAGAGGGCTTGTATCACAATAAATAGTTCAATTTATCGTTGCTTCAACTAGTGCAATGACACTTCTTCACTTTTTAAATACTCTAAACTTTGCTTCATACGAGTTCATCAGAAAAAGCTCACAGCAAGCCCACATGACATGGATTTGTGCCTGATCTGAAAACAGGGATCACATCTTCGATCGCTGACTATATAAAATGGGCGAAATACATAAAATAGTACCTTTTGGTGGGTCAACTACATTCTCCCTACTAGAATTGAGAATTATTAACCTGCTTCCTCTTTTAAATAAATCTCCCTTTTAATGGCCAAGAAAAATGATCTGTCAATGAGGATTGTTAAAATCATACGGTTTGAGAGAATATGTCAAAAGTCAGAATTAGCACTTCGTTGACTGACTACAGTGCAAAGATTCATGCTAAATTTCCACAGACTACAGTGCAAAGTACCACTGTATTTTATCTTCACCAAACTGCATCTGCAAAAGGGCCTTAAAATATTAAACAAAACAATCGTGCATAGAATGCAAAGACAGAGATTTAACGATATAGATGTTAGCTGATCGTGATTATAACCCTCGCCCTCTTCAACAACAGGAAACCCAGCCTTCAAGCGACTTTAGCGCTGAAATAACTATAGTTCAGCCTAAAGTTACTCTAAATTGGAGGGTTGGAAACACGAATATCCCAAATGCAAACAAAGATGCCAAGGAATGAGCTAAAAGGGAAAAATATTTAAGAGTAAAGGCTAAATATTATACCGGAATGGACGGCGAGGGTTCCATCGGGGCTAACAAAGTCCTCCACCAAAGCGCCATCGGCCTGTACACTATTATTACAGGTGAGCACAAAGGGCTCCCCGGCATTCGCGGGGGCCGAGGACACCGGAATATTCGTAACAGAAGCCGCCGCCACCTGCGCAACGCCGATGTTGCTGCAGTTCCGGCGAGCCTTTATGCTCAGCTGCCTCACGAAATTGGGAGGGAACCTCAAAATCAGGGGCGCTGAAGCTCCAAAGCAGGCACCCCGCTTCAATAATCCCGTCGGCGGGGAGCTCCCGGAGTCTGGCCGCTCGTGTTTCGCAGAGCCTGAGGTATCCGCCCGGCATTCGAAGAGCGGAGGCGCTCTCGCCTGGCCTGCAATCTGCGCTCCCATCATCATGCACGAATTTGCCACGGCCATAGTTGGTACAATTCGGGCCTCTGACAATTTCCAACGCGGGATCTGTTGGAGAAAAGAAAACCTGACGCCGTGCTTCTCTTCCTGTTGGAGATTTATAAACCACCAGCGAAAGCTGCGGCCTCGTCCCCTGGCTTGATTCAACCACTGGTCCCGTTTTACTCCTGCTTCACCGCCGTAGAAATATAAAATACTTCTCGATTCCACCAACTTTCAATCTTATCCTTACGTTAGATATTATTTTCACATTCCATAAGAAAATTTCACAATTATTATTTTTATAATTATAATTATATTAAGGTAATATAATTTTTACATATGAAGAGTACAATTACATATGTATCCTTATGAAGAGTACAATTACATATGTATCCTTGTAAGGATACACCGGCACTTAACAAACTAACTAATAACAAAAAAATCTTGCCAATTACAAATTTATACACCACAATAAAAGTGAGCACCCACCAAGACTAATTCTTTTTCACGCTGAGAAAATTGAAATTGACAGTAAGCCCGAGCTCAGCGAAAATCCCGGGCTTGGAAGGAATATACAATAATCCACTCAAACAAAATTCAAAACTGAGAACTAAGGAATGATAAAAGAGTTAATAGATATGGATGTGACGACGCTGTCTCTCCACTCTTTCAATTTATAAGTGCATTCGCTTCTTTGTTGTATTCAAAATAAATGTGAAAAAATTAGATGGTATTTAAATTATTTTTTTAATTTTGGATTTTATAAGTGCATTCGCTTCTTTGTTGTATTCAAAATAAATGTGAAAAAATTAGATGGTATTTAAATTATTTTTTTAATTTTGGATTTTTTGTTTCCATCTTTCTAGTGTGCTTACTAGCAATTCATTTTTATCATTCAACCACTAGATAATTATTTTTGAATCACCCAATGTTTGTATTTTTGAAAGAAATAGAAGATTTGTTAAGAACAAAGTAGCCCATGCTCTTATTAGTTCTAGGGTTATACCGAATCCACACTTCAAGTACTATTTATGAACCAAAGAGGTCGATAGTTTTATGGTGCCACCAGCTCCACAACACAACACAGTCCATTTGCCTTTGCTGCACCATCAAAACATGCTAATGAATATTCAAAGAGTTGATTAGTTAAGCAGAACAATGGTTAAATTTTTCCATATTCTTTAATTATTCATAAGTTTTTGAGGATGTAGTATTATTAAGCATGGCCTATAATCAAAAATTCATGTAAATGAGATTATATACTAATATAATTTCAACCCAATTTTCTATTAAAAAATATATTATTTTCACATTTTTTAATTATTTATTTATATAATTGTGGTTAAACTGGGGTTTATGGTTTAGTTAAAATTATTAACCTGATTCTTAAAATATGTACCTTGGTTTCCCAAATCTACACGTACATATGAATTTATATTGATTTTAGCAAAGTTTTCATGATCCAATTATACTAAGGAAGGAAAATCAAATTGTACTCACCGTCAAGATCTTGGCCCACGCATTTTTTTTCCATATTGAAAAGGATAGAACAAACACATTGAAATGAAACTTCGTAGTAAACTCCCATTCAAGTCATTTCTAAAGCTTGAAAAGAACAAAATTATATGAAAAAGGTTGAAAAGAAAGAACAAGGAAAATTTGTATTTTAATTTAATTTTTTAAAACAAAGATGCAATCGCTTAATTATTAATTTAAAGGGTGACTTGTTAGATTTTAAAAATATCGGAAAAGAACTTACAAAACAAAGATATCCATTTTAAAATTGAAATTTAAAATAACATAAAAACTATAATAAAGATGTATACAATTATAAATAATATTTTTTTGTTTTTAATGAAAAACTATTGTTTATTTGTTTTTATATAAAGAATATAATAATAATAATTGGTGTATGAGATATCTTGTTTGTGGTATCTTCGAATTAACTGCTAAAATCTATTGAGGTGTACATACCCTACTCCCTATGGACTTGAACCTGTAATCTTCAAGAAAGAAACACATGTTCTTAACCATTACAAGGTTGTATTAAAAAATGTTGTTGCCCTTAAAAACATGAATACAATTAAGAAATTTCAAAAACAAGAATGCAATCTAGACATTATTTTACATATTCCATGTATAAATGGAAACTGCTACCGATGCTTAGCAAATCCTAAAATAACTTTAACATACATTATAATCATCTTTTAAATTCCCATACTAAACATAAGTAATCATCAATAACTATATATATTTTTAATTTGTGTTTAAATGAAAAATAAATAAAAAGGTGAACGTCGAGTCGATCAAAGCAAGTTGCTAATATAACCCCCACTATGATTCAAGTCATGTGAAGTAACATGCTTGTTATTACGCTCACACATGTGGTTGTGCACCGTGCACATAATAGTGGCTAGGGCCAACTGCACATCATATGGAACTTTGGTGGAATAGATACTCCCCACTCGCGATGGACAAGGGACCCCCTCCGCGCAGCAATTTGACTGCTAAAGTCTATGGAGGTACACATACCCAACCACCCCCCTCTAGATTTGAACATGTAACCTCCAAGGAGGAAACACATGTTCTTAACCATTAGGCCCACTCAGGTTGTCCAGAGAGAGAGAGAAAGAGCTTAGTCCACACACACACACATAGAGAGAGAGAGAAAGCTTGGTCCACACACACACACACACAGAGCTTAGTCCACATATATATATGGAGAGAGAAAGAGAGTATAGCTTGATTGGCCGATTATGCTCCACCAAAGGCATTCAAGTCAACAAGAGATTGTGGGGTAAATTCTCACTGAGTCCTCTGGGGTTATTAGCTTCTTATGCTAATAATGGTTGATATCATCCTTTATCTCAGAAATTCAAGGAATAGGGGGGAATCCCACAGTTTGTGCTAACCAAATACCAAAACAACTCACTTACTTAAGTATAAGTGATGAGACAATGATCTCTAAAAATGTGTGTGTGTGTGTGTCTATGTGTGTGTGAGGGCAGTGGGTGTGTGGGTGGTAGTTAATCCACCCTTCATCTAGATACTCTAAGGAAGAGGGGAGTATCTTGTGAGGTTTCCTTGGTCAATGGTTGATCTGCCTTTCATTCAAATATTTTGAGGAAGATGAGAGGATCTCATGGAGGAAGGAATATATTTTTCATCGGAATATCTCAATGAAGGATGGCTCAACCGTTGGCTAAGAAAAACGTCACAAGATCCTTTCCTCTTCCTCAAAATATTTGAATGAAGAGTGGTTCAACCACCAACCAAAATAATAGTTGGTAACCCAATGAGACTCGATGGCACTAGAACCAGAGATCTCATAATGCACTCCACCTTCAAATAGTCTGATCAAACCAACTGAGCCAACACATTGAGCTATGTGAGTGTATGTGTCCAAGAAAAACTTTGCATGATCCTCCCATCTTCCCCAAAATATCTGGAAGGAGGGTGGCTCAACTACTATATACAATAAGAGCTAGTAACCTAAAGAGACTTCATTGGATGAGCTTGTGACCTAAGGTCTCCCCATCTACAACATGCCTTGAGTATATGATTCAACCAATTAAACTAACACTTAGAATTATATTCCTTAAAATATATATATCAATCCCTTATTAGAATTCAATATTATCTTCTAAAAAAAATTAGAAAATAAGGCTTAACACTCTCTCTTAGATTTCACACTAAGAAATAGAAGTTTATCTCTTAGATCTCACACTAAGAAATAGATTATCCAAAGGAGAGGGACTGTTAGAATTGTCAATGCGGAAAACACAATTCACATAGCTAATTAACAATCACACACAGATATAAACATAGGGATTTCATGTGGTTCACCCAAACGTTGGGCTACGTCCACCAAGCATAGGCATCGGTTGTCTTATTATTCAGATCATGGAGATTACATCAACTTACTCACACTCAATGTCTCGCAGTCATTTGTGCCTCTACGAGCTTACATGTATTTATATACATTTACAAGAAACTGAATAATAAATGCAATCCATGTCCATATTCTAACTTTTAAACTATTTAGTTGTAACCAACACAAAATAATAAAATCTAAATCTGTTCTTGGTAATTCGTTGTCACCAAATCCCAACGGAGACAAAGGTCCTTTAAAAAAAAAAAAAATAGAATCCAAAAACATCTAGATTTATTGTAGTTGTTGCCTATTGTGGCCACTAACAAGGCACATTTCTATTGTAGCTATTTCAATTGACTCGCTTTTTGTGGGGTCCTTTTGACTTTAAAATCACTACCACAACTCTTATAGACTCGTGACTTTGAATATTAAAATATTTAAGTAGACAATGGCATCTTATCGTGTCCTTTTGACAACAATCGTGTCTTCCACCTTACAAATCTTAGTCTGAGTATGAATCTAACTCGGGAGATATGCGTCTCTTAGGAATGTGAGTGTTGGTCGTCGTAAATAAATGTGTGTGGATTGAGATTATGTGAGGCCACCAATCTCATCATCAAACGTATGGGCACGGTATGTTGTTGTGGAATGATGTATACTAGATATGGTGTAGATATGTAGTAGCCTAGGTGATTTGGAGCATCCTTGCATCCTTAGGCAATACATATATCTCCTATTGTGGATGTGTGGATAATGAATTATTCAAAGGAAGTATGCTTGTCACAGCAGGAGTAGATATTACCATTTGTTAGGGACTTTTGGACTCGCTAATCAGTGAATAAAAAATATTTCAATATTTTTGGTAGGTAGGTTTACCGTCTAATAGTATGATGATGTGTTGATGTTCTTTTGCTTTAATTTTAATATGTTTTATAATAATAATAATAATCTAATTTTAAGGTCACGATTAAGCTAGACACTAAATTGATATATGAGATCTCCTTATTTGTGTGACAAGAGATTCCCTTTTGGGTAGTGATTTGACTATTAAAGTTTATGGAGGTGTACATATCCTACCCGACTTTGGATTTGAACATGCGACCTCTTAAGAGGAAACACATGTTCTTAACCATTAGTCCCAAATTGTACTAGTAATATATCCATCAATATCTTTGATGAGCAACATGATCTCTCTAACGATATTAGGTCATTACATGGGCTTTTTTGCTAATCTATGCCATAGCTCTCTATCCATGGTATGAAGGTTTGACTCTGAATTGTATTTTTCATATTAGAGCATCATTCTTTGTATATGTAGTGCCCACCTTTTTGTATACACAACTTGGACTAGCAAACTTGGAAGGAATAAATCCATATATTATATGGGTATTTTGATGGTCTTTTTTATGGCATTGAATGTAACACTTGCATTGACAATTGCTTATATGTTCATGTGTTTCCGGTTATGTTTTTGCACATGTTATGTGTTACATTGCTTATGATGGCATGCGGTTCTTTGTTATTTCTGATGATATGTTTGTATGATGGCATGCACTAATTAGTATGTAGTTATTCACTATTCATGATGATATTGTGTCATTATGTTCTTATGATGGCATGTCGTAGTTAGCACGTGGTTCTTTGTTATTCATGATGATATTATGTGTTATGTTCACATGATAACATGTGATAGTTAGATTCATGATAATATGACGATGTTATGTTCTCATGATAGGATGTGATTCTTTATTATTCATGATGATATGATGATGTTATGTATAATTGACATTTTGGTTGTATGGTGTGAGTGGGAGTTGAACAAGAAAGCCACTCCATTGGGGAGGGCCACTTCATTAAAAATATCATGGGAGCCCATGCCCATGAAGGAAATATCTCTACAAATGTAACACCTTATGGGTTGGGGACAAACTCAATCAATAAAGTTAGGCTAGTAATTCTTTTACCTCCCTGGATGCCAAAAGTCTAGGAAGATTGCTAGAGTTATAGTCCTCGGTGGAGTTGTGACAACGGAATTTTGATGCTTCAGGTTGACTGCTTGGTTTAGGCCAATCTTTTGAGATGTATGGGGTTCATTGTACCTACAGATGCCTAGGAGGGTAATAGTACCATTAAAATGAGGCATGGGGCTAGAAAGCCCAGCTAGGCTAGGAAGACTAAAGAGCCTAGATGTCGAAGGTCAAGGAGGTGTATAAAGTTGGACTCGCACTCCCTCGAAGTTGTGATGGTGGACTTTCAATGTCTTCCGCAATCAACCATGATGGGGGGCTTATATGCTAATTGCAATAGAGGGACCCATGCCATCGCAAGTGAAACCATTTGAGGGGAGTCAATGGGATAACCTAATGGTTGGTGGTGGTATTCATCAGAAAAAATGCAAAAGATGAAGCAAAGAGGTGAAACTTGCGAGGTAGATTGATTTGATGCACGATTATCATTGCACTATGAGCACTCAAGGACATAATCAAGAGCATGTAGTTGTATAAGGTTCCCTTTGTTTGTTAAGTAGTGTAGGTTTGATGTTTACCCATGATGGCCACAACAGTGACCCTCTCATCGACACAATAGTGCTACTATATTAGTAGGTGCATTTTGGATTATCGGTGTGCAT
Organism: Picea mariana; assembly: GCA_032191745.1. Classification (NCBI taxonomy): domain Eukaryota; kingdom Viridiplantae; phylum Streptophyta; class Pinopsida; order Pinales; family Pinaceae; genus Picea; species Picea mariana. Next base: position 48,452 of record JASDQU010816018.1, read on the forward strand.
ACCTAATGGTAGTAGCAGTGCTTGCACGAGGAACAAAGCTAAATAAGCTATTCACAATTAACGAAAAAACTAAAAAAATGAGCACATTTAAGCAAAGTTTAATTAAATTAACCTCGGGGGATTAGTGCAGGGGGTTTTGCATGTGAATGACAAGTGGAGGCATACATGCAATTAAAATACAATTTTATTTGGTTGAATATGGGGTTCTCAAGAGAAAGAGTAGGTCTAGTTTTAGGGGTTGCATGTTTGAGGAGATATTTTTTGCTTGTTGTTTTATGGGAGTTTTCTTGGTTGTGGATCAAGGAGATTTCTACCCTTGATTGAGGGTGTTGTGAAGGAGAAAGAGATAGTTGGTATAGCTTTATTGATTAAGGGCTCGGGGCCTCTCAATCATAGGTTGAGGAGTTGGTTGGGAAAAGAGTCTTGTCCCCCAATTTGTTTCCCAATTATGTTGTTGCTTGTTTGTTGCATGTTAGTTACTTGATTGGTGGAGCTAGTGTGTGGGTTGTTGCATACTCTTATAAGTCAAATATCAACTAGCTACTTATGGATATTCCTCCAAACCTTCTTTTGTTTTTAGTGCATTTATTTATCAAAGTTACATTTAAATGGATAAAATGATTAATGGATATTACATTGGATGCAATCAATGGGTTCTCATAACTTGTTATGTAACTTGC
>JASDQU010816018.1:49151-66597 GCA_032191745.1 Picea mariana
ATAGTGTCCGGAAGTACTCTTTCGGTCCACTGCGCTCCCAGCCCAGTCTAAATCAGCATAACCATGAAGAAACACTCCTCCACTGGAAGTGTATCTAAGTCCATATGCAATGGATCCTCTCAAATATCTGAGAATATGTTTAGCAGCAATCCAATGTCTGTGTCTTGGCTCAGACATAAACTGACTCAAGGCGCTTACAACAAAGCATATATCAAGCCTTGTATGGATCAAATACATTAAGGATCCAATAAGCTTCCTATACAAGGATGGATCCACCAAGTCTGATCCAGAATCTGACTCATGTAACTTCTTTAAGTTAGATACCATGGGTGTAGACATGGGCTTACAATCTAGCATGCCAAATCTGCGCAATATATCAACTGTATACTTCCCTTAAGAAAGGAAAATTTCATCTGATCTTTGCCATACCTCCAAACCAAGGAAGTAATGCATGAATCCAATGTCTTTCATTTCAAATTCAGAAGTGAGCTCCCTCTTACACTGAGCTATCAGTTGTTCCTCTCCAGTGAGAAATAAATCATCAACATATAGAATCAAAATTAGAGGATGATCTTCTATTACCTTAAAACAAAGGTTGGGATCAGTTGGACTCTTGGAAAAATCCAAGCTTTGAAGATAGCTGTCGATTCTCGAATACCATGCTCTTGGTGCTTGTTTCAGCCCATATAGTGCTTTCTTTAATTTGCACACATGTGATTCCTTTCTTTGAACCACGAAACCCTCTAGTTGTTCTATATATACTTCTTCCTCAACTTGACCATTTAGAAATGCAGTCTTTACATCTATCTGGTGAAGTCTCCAACCCAAAACTGAAGCCAAGGATATGATGGTCCTGATGGAAGTATACCTTGCAACAAGTGCGAATGTTTCATCATAGTCAATACCTTCCTTTTGAGAAAAAACACAAGCCACAAATCTCGCTTTGTATTTCTCAATACTTCCATCAACTACATGCTTGATTTTGAACAACCACTTGGAAGTAACCACAAATTTTCCTTCAGGTCTTGGTACTACTTCCCATACATCATTTTTCATGATGGATTGATATTCTTCCACCATGGCATCTTTCCATACTTGCTGCGTAGCAACATCCTCATAGTTGGTGGGCTCTGCATCGCTAATCTGAGCCATAAGAGCCACATAACCTGAAAATCTTTGAGGTCTATTAATTTCTCTGAAAGTACCTGAAGGAGCTGCATGTTTTTCTGCCTCTCGCAAAATTTCTCTACACCAGGCAGGCTTCCTCTTAGCAGGAGGTACCTCCATAGGTCTCTTTATCTATTTTACTGCATCCATAGTATCAACTTGATCTAATGGTTCTTCAGGTTCCTCCATCTCTGTATCTTGTTGTAATTCTTTAGAATGCTTGAATGCAGCTTCTTCATGAAAAGTTACATCCCTGCTTACCTCGATAAATCTTTGGCCTAGAACATAGATTTTGTATGCCTTGGATGTTTCACTGTATCCAACAAAGATTCCTTTCTTTCCAAAAGGCTTCATCTTAGTTCTTTTCTCTTTTGGTATATGAATGAAAACTGGACATCCGAAAATCCTCAGGTGTCCCACTTCTGGATTTTCGCCAGTGAACGCTTCTTCTAGAGTCTTTTCTCCCAGAATAGCACGAGGACTTCTATTATGGATATAAACTACAGTGTTTGTGGCTTATGCCCAAAGTGATGAGGGAAGACCCTGATCACACATCATGGCTTTAGCTGCCTCACAGATTGTTCTGTTCTTTCTCTCAACAATCCCATTCTGTTGAGGGTTATAGGGCACTGTTAGTTGTCTCTTGATTCCTACTTCTTTATAGAAGTCATCAAACTAACGAGAATCAAATTCTCCACCATTGTCAATCCTCAAAGTACGTATATGTTTTTCAGTTTGATTTTCAATCAATGCTCTGAATTCTAGAAATTTAGTAAAAGTTTCATTCTTTGCTTTAAGAAAACAAATCCAAGTTTTTCTAGAGAAGTCATCTATGAAAATCACATAATAAAGACATCCATTTAAGGAAGGAGATGACATAGACCCACATACGTCTGAATGAATCAAATCCAAAATCCCTTTAGACCTTAAGTTACTGTTAGAAAAGGATTTCTTTATGTTTTTACCAAGAACACAACCTTTACAAATACCATCATGATCAAACTGAAAGGTAGGCATACCTCTTACCATTTTATGAAGTCCAAGGAGTGCTTTGAAGTGAAGATGTCAAAAGCTTCTATGCCACAACTCAGATAGACTAACTGAAGCATGAACAAAAGCTTGGATATGTCCTGGAAGTTTGTAAAGGCCTCCCTCTCTAACTCCAATCACAATTGTTGAACTTAGTTCTTGATTCTTTGACCATAGGAAAGCTTTCTTGTCCATAAAGATTACCCTGTAACCATTATCTTCCAATACTGCAACAGAGATAAGGTTCTTCTTTAAACCAGGAACATACAAAATTTCTTCAATGTGTAGCTCACCTCCAAATTCAAGCTGAAAAGAAGTTGAGCCAAGTCCTTTGATTGTACAGTTGGTATTATCTCCAAGTTCTACTTGAGCAGAGAACTTCTTCTCCTTGAAGTTCGCAAGGACTTCTTTATTTCTAGTCATATGCCTAGAAGCTCCACTATCTATTAAACAGGATTCAACACCATTTGTAAGAGAACCAGAGAGTGTTGAAATAAGATAGTATTCTCTCCTAGTCTCTTGATTACTGGAAGCCTCTTTTGTCTTTGTTCTTCGAGACTCATCTTCTACAGCAATAAAAGCACGATGTTTGCCTTTATTCCCGTTTCTGATCTTTGGGCAATTTCTAGCAAAGTGCCCCTTTCGTTGACAGTTGAAGCACTTTACTTTTGACATATCAAACTCTTTCCCTTTGAAGCTATTTTTACTTTTCTCCTTCCGAGAAAACTTCTTCTGAGGAGTAAATCTTCTCCCTTTCCTTGTCCTTGCTGCTAGAGCAAGGTTTTGTTCCTTTGAAGTACCATTTCTACTATGAATTCTCCCTTCTTCTTGCATACAATCATGCCACAGCCTTTCAAAGTCTGGCTAGTTTTCACGAGCATTTATCCCGACCAGAAATGTCTCCCAAGAAGATGGAAGACCATCCATAGCAATCTGGACGAGATCATCATCATCTATGATTATACCAATGACTAGTAGTTGATCCCTTAACTGAGAGATCTTTGTGAAGAATGAAGTTATGGAGTCATCCTTCTCCATCTTGAGGGTTCGAAGTTTATTCTTTAGAACCCTCTTCTGACTAGGTGCCTTCTTTTCATACAGATTGAATTGAGTGTCAAAACACTCCTTTGCTATCTTCAGAGGTGTTATAACAGGCATGATATTATCTTTGACTTAATCAAATGTGATTCTCTTTGCCCTTGCCTGATTCTTCTTGAAGGTTGTCCTTCTTGCATTGGAGGTGGGCTCTTCTATTGTGTTGGTCACAAAGTTGTCCAAGTCATATTCTTCCAGAATATTCAGGACTCTGTCTTTCCAAACATTAAAGTTTGAAGCCCCTTCAAGTTTGTCCTCGGGTATTACAGAAATGGAAGACATCTCTGCAATATTGTGCTTGAATAATTACTAAGGATCTGCGTAGACTCTTAGCAGACTACAGAACTGAGCTCTTTCACACCCTAGAGCTCTGATACCATGTTGAATTTTCAAGCATAAACAGATATAGAATATAACAATAGTGTTTTTTCAAATCTTAAGCAGATAAACTAAAGTATAAAAACAATCAATCACAGAGACACGAGTATTTATCCTAGGAAACCCTCAAGGGGAAGAAAACCCAGCAAACTTTTGTGATATATTGATCAGTCAAACAAGTACAATGAACTTACAAGACAATAGTACTAAGCCTTTATTACAAATCTGCCCTCAAATCTGCTCAAAACAGAGTTGTTGTCCTGAATAGCCTGATAAATGAACCTCCTAACTGCTGCTCAAAATAAGACTAGGATGCTCCCTCAGAATAGCTTAGCTGCTGCTCAAAATAAGACTAGGTTGCTCCCACAGAAATAACTTAGCTGCTCCTCAAAATAAGACTAGGCTGCTCCCACAGAAATAGCTTAGCAGATCCTTCAGAAATAGAGAGTACTTAACTCATATATCAAAACTGATATATAACCTGATATCAAAAATAATGAATGAAGAAGAGGGCGACTCCTTCTCTTTATATAGGATAGAAGTTAGGATAGGAACTTTAGGTTAGGAATATCTTTTAGGTTAGGGACGACTTAGCTAGGTAGGTGGCCGACTTAGCTAGGATAGGTGGCAAGGGGACAGCTTAAGGACAGCTGGCAAAGGGGCAGCTTAAGGACAACAGGCAAGGGGGCAGCTTAAGGACAGCTAGAAACTTGGAGAGTTGCTTGAGGAGAGCAGCTTTGGAGAGTTGCTTGGTAAAGAATAAACTCTGAAGCTACTTTAATTTTTAACACTAGGAAGGGATCTGGTCTGGTCATGTCATTGAAGTCTCATGGGACGAGGGAAGGTCCCACGGGTCCGCATTGATCTGGAGACCAGGGCTAAGATGGTGTCGGCCTATCGCTTAGTGCCCCTTCCTGAGGGTAGCACTATGAAGAAGGAGGTGATCCACTAAGTAGGATCTAGTCTCGTAGGAGGTTGAAGAGTATGGGCTTGGAGCCTGAGGGCCTCCTGTATGTATAAGGCTAAACATCGTTGATCCAAATACCTAATGAAGCTCGTGAAGGTCTGAGTCCCCCTGAATAAGCAATGAAACCGCCTCCTGATCTCATAATAAATGGGACAACAAAAGATGAAGTGCTCCTCAATCTCGACCTCTTATAGCTAGCATAGCTGAAAAATCATGTTCGATCAATCAATCTATTGGTTTTTCTCTATCCAAAGTCTATGAGAGCCCACTCTGAACTGGCCTAGAGGAATGCGAAGAGCATGTACCCAGTGGCAAAAATGTATATTGTGGTCGAACAATGAACCCATCCCTAAGCTCCAAGAAATGCTCGACGTAAAAGGCCATCTTTGGGCGTAACCCACCAGGAGGATTAACCCAAGTGATCTGGATAAATTGCCTATAAATGTCATCTCTGATGATCTTGTTCAACACCTATTAGGTGAAGCAAGAAGAACAAGGCTCAATTCATAGCTAGAGGATTCTCCTAGAAATAGGGAGTTGACTATAAACCTTTGCTCCAGTGGCTAGGTATACTTCTATTAGGACAATTATGTCTTTAGCATCCTTTTTAGTTGGTAGTTATATCAGATGGATGTTAAAACAACCTTCCTTAATGGCTTCATTGAGGAAGAAGTTTACATGAATCAATCAAGAGGGTTTGAGGTGCATGGGTATGGGAGCCATGTGTGCATATCGAAGAAATCCCTTTATGGGCCTAGGCAAGCACCATGTGCTTAGTACTCCAGGATTGATGAGTGCCTGTTAGGTTTGGGCTTCACCGAAACTGTTGCGGATACTAATTTTTATTATTTATTTGATAGATCCAATCTGCTTGTTTTGGTCCTATATGTAGATGACATGATACTTACAAGGAGTTCAGAGAAGCTCATTGGAGGGTGCAAGGTTTGTGTTGGCAGAAGAGTTTACCATGAAGGACATTAGACGGATGCACTATTTCTTAGGTCTCGAGGTGTGGTAGGGTACAAGGGAAGTTTTCCCTAGGCAGGGAAAATAAATAGTTGAGATCCTGAAAAGGTTCCAAATGATGGATTGTAAACCCATGACAACTCCTATGATGTTGAATCTAAAGTTGCATGGTGACTTAGATTCAGATTTGGTAGATCCTTCAATGTATAAACAATTGATGGGATTCTTCATGCATGTAGTTAACACCAGGCCTAATATATGTTTTGCAATGAACACCTTAAGCCAATTCATTGTTGAATCGAGGCAAATCCACTAGATAGTTGCAAAACATTTGCTCTGATATTTGAAGGGCGCAATACATTATGGTCTAAAATATGCAAGAGATGGTGAGTTGATGTTGCATGGATTCCTTCATTCTAACTAGGTAGGAGATGCAAGTGATAGGAAGAGTACTTAAGGATGTTCCTTCAATTTGGGCTCAGGAGTGATTTCCTGGTTCAACAAGAAGCAGGCTTTAGTAGCACTGAATTCAGCAAAGTAAAAGTATATGGCAACTAGCACTGCTAGTTGTGAAGCCATCTAGCTTCGCAAGTTAATTGCAAAGCTGACAATCGAGATGTTGGAGCGTATTGTGGTCTACTATGACAATTAGAGTTGTATCAATATCTCTAAGAATCAAATATTTCATTACCACTCCAAGCACATTGACATCAGATACCATTTTCTCAAGGACAGGATCCAAAAAGAAGCAGTTGCTCTAGAGTATATTCAAACAGATCAACAGGTTGTTGATATTTTGCTAAAGCTCCTAGCAAAGGAGACGTTCAAGATGTTCAGGGATAGACTTGGATTGGTGGAGAACACTTTCCTCGGTAAGAGAGAGTGTTAGAGAGTGTACCTCGAATAGTCTTCTACAACATTGTGCACACATGTAGTTGATCTAGGCATTTTTTTGTTACAACAACATCACACACAGCATATTCGTGTAGATTGTATGGCAATTTGTAGATGAGGGTGCAACAATAAAGAAGGCCAAAGGGCACATAATTATATATAAGCTTCCATCATCGATGTTCATCCAGGCATGCGCTAGAAATAGATAAGATAGGATAAGGTTATCCTTAGATTCTAGTTTTCCAGGTTAAGTAAAAGAGGGCGCATGCAGTTGCATGTGTTAGTTTCAGTTTATTTAGCAGTTTTTTAATTGTATCTTAAGTCTAAGTTCAGTTAAGCGCACGCATGCAAATAAGGGTGCAAATCTCTACAAGGATGCATGCTTGCATGCCTCAGATCATCTCCAGTTAAGGCGTTGTTTTGCATGTGTCCAGATTCATTGCACCTACTCTTCTTCCTAGTCTATAAAGGAGCAAGCAAGGGTATAGGTTTAATTATTCAGTTCAACTACTAGCACTGAATTAGCTTGCTATATTTTTCCAGCAGCAGATTTTAGCATTTCAGCAATTTCTAGTGGTTTTTAAGGTTCAACTATTTTTCCATCTTTAACTGAGAATGTATCATTACACAACCTAGCAGCATAAGACAACCACAACGACTTGGGATGAAACATTGTTCACAATTGAATAATAATTTTATGAACCAACATAGCCAGAAAACCATAAGGTTGCGATAGGATGTTGTAAGAGTAAAAGTAGGGCTACACATGATTGGAAGAGATCAAAGATCAGGAACATGCATCGTGTCCAAGGCTTGATGTCATCTCCATTGCATATGAACCAAAAGGATCAAAGAACAAATCATTGGTCAAAATTTTAAACCTTACAGAACCTTTGCGAAAAGTCTCAGTCATAGCGTGGCCAATTGCCTTACCAAACAATCGACGGTTCATTACCTATGAGTGATGATCTTGTGTGATAAACTCCACCAGCCAGTTTCAATCACATTTCTCTTGGGAGTTTTTTTATTGATATAAAATTGTCCATGCCTATAGGAATTTTTTTATGATTTTGACCAAAATTGTTGGTTGGTACATGGAGATCGTGCAATGCAAGTATATCGATTATATAATCAACTATTCACAATGGTTATGTATGATGAATATTTCAAGACTGTAGAATTGATAACTTTTGTTTTAACTTGATCTCCACATTGTTTTAATTGTAGACGACTATCCTCAGCATGCAAGGGTGCTTCCCACAGACTAGGTGTGAAATGAATGTAGGAAAAATATTTCATTCTCTAATATCTTCTTGAAAGGTTTTATTTGAGCGAGTCTATAGAACCTACAATACAAACCCTCTTGTAAGAGAGTTAGGCGTGCTCCACTCTAATATCATGAAAGATTTTATACCAATGGTTCTAGGCAAATATATTAAATGACATAATATTCCACAAGTGATATCTAATATAACAGGAGATAACCCAATTATATAGTGCAATAAGGAAAAAGGTTACAACCTCTTAGTTTTACCCCAAGTATATAGTAGTGGTAGTAATATATTATTATTACTACCAGCATAGATCCATCTTAAACGTGGATCAATCAAGCACCGAGAGGAATCAAATTTCTTAAGGTGTAAATGTTTTTATCATTTAATTCCATGTCATGTATTGATTCCTTCATATTAAATGATTAAAAAAATCACCTTAAGAAATTTGATTGCTCTTGGTGCTTGATAGATCCATGTTTAAGATGGATCTATAAAGGTTTAACTTTTTAGATGTTGTCATGTACATATGTATATAAGTTGTTATTTATTTTTTATTTTTTTTTTTTGTTGTTTTCACATAACGTAACATTACATGACAACATCTCCCCCATACTGGGCTGTAGAGCACCTCAATACTCTGGGTACAATGAGACCTAATTCAATATTATACAAATAACAAAAAGTAATTGCATTATTGACAGCATGTCATAGATTATAAAGGGCACTTAAATTGTTGCAGAAGCATTCCAGTTTTTTATGTCAAATTGTTAATGACTCTCCACAAAAGAACAAAAACATATATCCTTTGTTTCCTTGTTAGTCCAACCCATAAAATTTAACAGATTAATGGTATTTTACCATCAGTATGGATTAGTGCACCATGCATGTGGGTGGAATTTTACTTATAAATATCTTAGAGATGACCCTCATTCAAGTTGATTGGTCTTGCACATGTTTGCATAGGCTGTATTACTATAGATAACTGGATCCATGACACTAGTGAACATGGTGTCATCTTGGCAAGTTCAGCCACCATGTTCACATTTAATAGAAAATGATATTGTGATTTCTAATTGCTATCATAGTATCATGCAATTCAAGGCTGGCATCAGCGTTCACTGCAATAACAAGTACAATCACCTGTCAGACTATTTCTATACACTGTATTTCATGGAACCTAAAAATGAGGTGCCAACACAATACTATGTATTTTTTTTTATGCGTGACATTTACCAACAATATTGGATTGGAGCATGTGCAGTTACTAGTAGCATTCCCCTTTCATGCACAAAACTAAAACGGTAACGTTACAGGGCCAAATGCACCGAGTGCCATTGAACTTGTGGTTGGTTACAATAGAGAGCTTTACTTACCATGGTTTCTGGGATATTTACTTACCCTCACTAGCAAATGTACCTAAGATACCATCCTTTGACCATCGTCACTGTGAAGAGTCTGATTTATTGAAGTTACCTTAAATGTAATACAAGATTGAAAATTATATTTGTAAGTTGGGTAAAGCATGTGGATCTAGTGGTTCTTGACGGATTGCAGTCACAACTAAAATGACTTTCAAGAATAAACCCTACACTACGTCACACCTAAGACCATTTCAAAAGATACACATGAAATGAACCATTATTCAATGGTCCAAAATGGAGAAGGAATGAAAGAAGATGGTTTATTGCATAATCTGTTTTGCAGACAAGGAGATCGCACTAATTCAGAGCATTCTATAGAATTTAGTATGCCTATCAAAAATCAAACAAAGACATAGAGGGCTTGTATCACAATAAATAGTTCAATTTATCGTTGCTTCAACTAGTGCAATGACACTTCTTCACTTTTTAAATACTCTAAACTTTGCTTCATACGAGTTCATCAGAAAAAGCTCACAGCAAGCCCACATGACATGGATTTGTGCCTGATCTGAAAACAGGGATCACATCTTCGATCGCTGACTATATAAAATGGGCGAAATACATAAAATAGTACCTTTTGGTGGGTCAACTACATTCTCCCTACTAGAATTGAGAATTATTAACCTGCTTCCTCTTTTAAATAAATCTCCCTTTTAATGGCCAAGAAAAATGATCTGTCAATGAGGATTGTTAAAATCATACGGTTTGAGAGAATATGTCAAAAGTCAGAATTAGCACTTCGTTGACTGACTACAGTGCAAAGATTCATGCTAAATTTCCACAGACTACAGTGCAAAGTACCACTGTATTTTATCTTCACCAAACTGCATCTGCAAAAGGGCCTTAAAATATTAAACAAAACAATCGTGCATAGAATGCAAAGACAGAGATTTAACGATATAGATGTTAGCTGATCGTGATTATAACCCTCGCCCTCTTCAACAACAGGAAACCCAGCCTTCAAGCGACTTTAGCGCTGAAATAACTATAGTTCAGCCTAAAGTTACTCTAAATTGGAGGGTTGGAAACACGAATATCCCAAATGCAAACAAAGATGCCAAGGAATGAGCTAAAAGGGAAAAATATTTAAGAGTAAAGGCTAAATATTATACCGGAATGGACGGCGAGGGTTCCATCGGGGCTAACAAAGTCCTCCACCAAAGCGCCATCGGCCTGTACACTATTATTACAGGTGAGCACAAAGGGCTCCCCGGCATTCGCGGGGGCCGAGGACACCGGAATATTCGTAACAGAAGCCGCCGCCACCTGCGCAACGCCGATGTTGCTGCAGTTCCGGCGAGCCTTTATGCTCAGCTGCCTCACGAAATTGGGAGGGAACCTCAAAATCAGGGGCGCTGAAGCTCCAAAGCAGGCACCCCGCTTCAATAATCCCGTCGGCGGGGAGCTCCCGGAGTCTGGCCGCTCGTGTTTCGCAGAGCCTGAGGTATCCGCCCGGCATTCGAAGAGCGGAGGCGCTCTCGCCTGGCCTGCAATCTGCGCTCCCATCATCATGCACGAATTTGCCACGGCCATAGTTGGTACAATTCGGGCCTCTGACAGTTTCCAACGCGGGATCTGTTGGAGCAAAGAAAACCTGACGCCGTGCTTCTCTTCCTGTTGGAGATTTATTAACCACCAGCGAAAGCTGCGGCCTCGTCCCCTGGCTTGATTCAACCACTGGTCCCGTTTTACTCCTGCTTCACCGCCGTAGAAATATAAAATACTTCTCGATTCCACCAACTTTCAATCTTTTTCAATCTTATCCTTACGTTAGATATTATATTATTTTCACATTCCATAAGAAAATTTCACAATTATTATTTTCACATAAATTTTACAATTATAATTATATTAAGGTAATATAATTTTTACATATGAAGAGTACATATGTATCCTTGTAAGGATACACCGGCACTTAACAAACTAACTAATAACAAAAAAGTCTGGCCAATTACAAATTTATACACCACAATAAAAGTGAGCACCCACCAAGACTAATTCTTTTTCACGCTGAGAAAATTGACAGTAAGCCCGATCTCAGCGAAAATCCCGGGCTTGGAAGGAATATACAATAATCCACTCAAACAAAATTCAAAACTGAGAACCAAGGAATGATAAAAGAGTTAATAGATATTGATGTGATGACGCTCTCTCCACTCCTTCAATTTATAAGTGCATCCGCTTCTTTGTTGTATTCAAAATAAATGTGAAAAGTCTCTCCACTCCTTCAATTTATAAGTGCATCTGCTTCTTTGTTGTATTCAAAATAAATGTGAAAAAATTAGATGGTCTCCAAACTATTTTTTAAATTTTGGATTTTTTGTTTTCATTTTTTTAATGTGTTTACTGGCAATTCAGCTTTATCATTTTGATAATTACTTTTGAATCACCCAGTATTTATATTTTTGGGAAAAGATAGAAAATTTGTTAAGAACAGAGTAGTCCATGCTCTTATTAGTTCTAGGGTTATACCTAATCCACACTTCAAATACCATTTATGAACTAAAGAGGTCGATAGTTTTATGGTGCCACCAGCTCCACAACACAGTCCATTTGCCTTTGCTGCACCATCAAAACATGCTGATGAATATTCAAAAAGTTGATTAGTTAAACAGAACAATGATTAAATTTTTCCATATTCTTTAATTATTCATAAGCTTTTGAGGATGTAATATTCTTTGTATTAAGCATGGTTTATAATTAAAAATCCATTACATATGTAAATGAGATTATACACTAATATAATTTCAAATCAATTTTTTATTAAAAAATATATTATTTTCACATTTTTTAATTATTTATTTATATAATTGTGGTTAAACTGGGGTTTATGGTTTAATTAAAATTATTAACCTGATTCTTAAAATATGTACCTCGGTTTCCCAAATCTACACGTACATATGAATTTATATTGATTTTAGCAAAAGTTTTCATGATCCAATTATACCAAGGAAGGAAAATCAAATTGTACTCACCGTCAAGATCTTGGCCCACGCATTTTTTTTCCATATTGAAAAGGATAGAACAAACACATTGAAATGAAACTTCGTAGTAAACTCCCATTGAACTCATTTCTAAAGCTTGAAAAGAACAAAATTATATGAAAAAAGTTGAAAAGAAAGAACAAGGAAAATTTGTATTTTAATTTAATTTTTTAAAACAAAGATGCAATCGCTTAATTATTAATTTAAAGGGTGACTTGTTAGATTTTTAAAATATCTAACAACAAATGGAAAAGAACTTACAAAACAAAGATATCCATTTTAAAATTGAAATTTAAAATAACATAAAAACTAGAATAAAGATAAGATGTATACAATTATAAATAATATTTTTTTGTTTTTAATGAGAAACTATTGTTTATTTGTTTTTATATAAAGAATATAATAATAATAATTGGTGTATGAGATATCTTGTTTGTGGGATAAGGGATTCTCTTGGAATTGACTGCTAAAATCTATTGAGGTGTACATACCCTACTCTCTCTAGACTTGAACCTGTAATCTCTAAGAAGGAAACCCATGTTCTTAATCATTACAAGGTTGTATAAAAAAATGGTGTTGCCCTTAAAAACATGAATACAGTTAAGAAATTTTAAAAACAAGAATGCAATCTAGACATTATTTTATATATTCCATGTATAAATGGAAACTCTACAAATGCTTAGCAAATCCTAAAATAACTTTAACATACATTATAATCATCTTTTAAATTCCCATACTAAACATAAATAATCATCAATAACTATATATATTTTTAATTTGTGTTTAAATGAAAAATAAATAAAAAGGTGAACGTTGAGTCCATCAAAGCAAGTTGCTAATATAACCCCCACTATGATTCAAGTCATGTGAAGTAACATGCTTGTGATTACGCTCACACATGTGGTTGTGCACCGTGCACATAATAGTGGCTAGGGCCAACTGCACATCCTATGGAACTTTGGTGGAATAGATACTCCCCACTTGTGATGGACAAGGGACCCCCTCTGCACAGCGATTTGAATACTAAAGTCTATGGAGGTACACATACCCAACCCCCCTCTAGATTTGAACATGTAACCTCCAAGGAGGAAACACATGTTCTTAACCATTAGGCCCACTCAAGTTGTCCAGAGAGAGAGAGAGAGAGCTTAGTCCACACACACACACACACACACATAGAGAGAGAGAGAGAGAGAGAGAGAGAGAGCTTGGTCCACACACACACACACATAGAGAGAGAGAGAGCTTAGTTCATATATATATATATGGAGAGAGAAAGAGAGTATAGCTTGATTGGCCGACTATGCTCCACTAAAGGCATTCAAGTCAACAAGAGATTGTGGGGTAAATTCTCACTGAGTCCTCTGGGGTTATTAGCTTCTTATGCTAATAATGGTTGATATCCTCCTTTGTCTCGAAAATTCAAGGAATAGGGGGGAATCCCACAGTTTGTGTTAACCAAATACCAACACATCTCACTTACTTAAGTATAAGTGATGAGACAATGATCTCTAAAAATGTGTGTGTGTGTGTGTGTGTGTGTGTGTGTGTGTGTGTGTGTCTATGTGTGTGTGAGGGCAGTGGGTGTGTGGGTGGTAGTTAATCCACCCTGCATCCAGATACTCTAAGGAAGAGGGGAGGATCTTGTGAGGTTTCCTTGGTCAATGGTTGATATGCCTTTCATTCAAATATTTCGAGGAAGATGGGAGGATCTCATGCAGGAAGGAATATATTTTTCCTCGGAATATCTCAATGAAGGACGGCTCAATCGTTGGCTAATAAAAACATCACAAGATCCTTTCCTCTTCCTCAAAATATTTGAATGAAGAGTGGTTCAACCACCAACCAAAATAATAGTTGGTAACCCAATGAGACTCGATGGCACTAGAACCAAAGACCTCATAATGCACTCCACCTTCAAATAGTCCGATCAAACCAACTGAGCCAACACATTGAGCTATGTGAGTGTATGTGTCCAAGGAAAACTTTGCATGATCCTCCTATCTTCCCCAAAATATATGGAAGGAGGGTGGCTCAACTGTTATATACAATAAGAGCTAGTAACCTAAAGAGACTTCATTGGATGAGCTTGTGACCTAAGGTTTCCCCATCTACAACATGCCTTGAGTATATGATTCAACCAATTAAACTAACACTTAGAATTATATTTCTTAAAATATATATATCAATCCCTTATTAGAATTCAATATTATCTTCTAAAAAAAATTAGAAAATAAGGCTTAACACTCTCTCTTAGATTTCACACTAAGAAATAGAAGTTTATCTCTTAGATCTCACACTAAGAAATAGATTATCCAAAGGAGAGGGATTGTTAGAATTGTCAATGCAGAAAACACAATTCACATAGCTAATTAACAATCACACACAGATATAAACACAGGGATTTCATGTGGTTCACCCAAACGTTGGGCTACGTCCACCAAGCATAGGCATCGATTGTCTTATTATTCAGATCATGGAGATTACATCAACTTACTCACACTCAATGTCTCACAGTCATTTGTGCCTCTACGAGCTTACATGTATTTATATACATTTACAAGAAACTGAATAATAAATGCAATCCCTATCCATATTCTAACTTTTAAACTATTTAGTTGTAACCAACACAAAATAATAAGATCTAAATCTATTCTTAGTAATTCGTTGTCACCAAATCCCAATAGAGAACAAAGTCCTTTAAAAAACAAAACTTTAGAATCCAAAAACATCTAGATTTAACTTTAAAATCCAAAAACATCTAGATTTATTGTAGTTGTTGCCTATTGTGGCCACTAACAAAGCACATTTTTATTGTAGTTGTTGCCTATTGTGGCCACTAACAAAGCACATTTCTATTATAGCTATTTCAATTGACTCGCTTTTTGTGGGGTCCTTTTGACTTTAAAATGACTACCACAACTCTTATAGACTCGTGACTTTGAATATTAAAATATTTACGTAGAGACAATGGCCTCTTATCGTGTCCTTTTGACAACAATCGTGTCTTCCACCTTACAAATCTTAGTCCGAGTATGAATCTAACTCGGGAGATATGCGTCTCTTAGGAATGTGAGTGTTGGTCGTCGTAAATAAATGTGTGTGGATTGAGATTATGTGAGGCGACCAATCTCATCATCAAACGTATGGACACGGTATGTTGTTGTGGAATGATGTACTAAATATGGTCTAGATATGTAGTCGCCCAGGTGATTTGGAGCATCCTTAGGCAATACATATATCTCCTATTGTGGATGTGTGGATAATGAGTTATTCAAGGAAGTATGTTTGTCACAGCAGGAAGTAGTAGATATTACCATTTGTTAGGGATTTTTGGACAATATTTTTGGTAGGTAGGTTTACCGTTTAATAGTATGGTGATGTGTTGATGTTCTTTTGCTTTAATTTCAATATGTTTTATAATAATAATAATCTAATTTTAAGGTCACGATTAAGCTAGACACTAAATTAATGTATGAGATTCCCTTATTTGTGTGACAATAGATTCCCTTTTGGGTAGCGATTTGACTATTAAAGTTTATGGAGGTGTACATATCCTACCCGACTTTGGATTTGAACATGTGACCTCTTAAGAGGAAACACATGTTCTTAACCATTAGGCCCAAATTGTACTAGTAATATATCCATCAATATCTTTGATGAGCAACATGATCTCTCTAATGATATTAGGTCATTAAATGGCCTTTTTTTCTAATCTATGCCATAGCTCTCTATCCATGGTATGAAGGTTTGACTCTGAATTGTATTTTTCATATTAGAGCATCATTCTTTGCATATGTAGTGCCCACCTTTTTGTATACACAGCTTGGACTAGCAAACTTGGAAGGAATAAATCCATATATTATATGGGTATTTTGATGATCTTTTTTATGGCATTGAATGTAACACTTGCATTGACAATTGCTTATATGTTCATGTGTTTCCGGTTATGTTTTTGCACATGTTATGTGTTACATTGCTTATGATGGCATGTCGTAGTTAGCACGTGGTTCTTTGTTATTCATGATGATATTATGTGTTATGTTCACATGATAACATGTGATAGTTAGATTCATGATAATATGACGATGTTATGTTCTCATGATAGGATGTGATTCTTTATTATTCATGATGATATGATGATGTTATGTATAATTGACATTTTGGTTGTATGGTGTGAGTGGGAGTTGAACAAGAAAGCCACTCCGTGGGGGAGGGCCACTTCATTAAAAATATCATGGGAGCCCATGCCCATGAAGAAAATATCTCTACAAATGTAACACCTTATGGGTTGGGGACAAACTCAATCAATAAAGTTAGGCTAGTAATTCTTTTACCTCCCTGGATGCCAAAAGTCTAGGAAGATTGCTAGAGTTATAGTCCTCGGTGGAGTTGTGACAACAGAATTTTGATGCTTCGGTTGAGTGCCTGGTTTAGGCCAATCTTTTGAGATGTATGGGGTTCATTGTACCTACCAGATGCCTAGGAGGGTAATAGTACCATTAAAATGAGTCATGGGGCTAGAAAGCCTAGCTAGGCTAGGAAGACTAAAGAACCTAGATGTCGAAGGTCGAGGAGGTGTATAAAGTTGGACTCGCACTCCCTCGAAGTTGTGATGGTGGACTTTCAATGTCTTTCGCAATCAACCATGATGGGGGGCTTATATGCTAATTGCAATAGAGGGACCCATGCCATGGCAAGTGAAACCGTTTGAGGGGAGTCAATGGGATAACCTAATGGTTGGTGGTGGTATTCATCAGAAAAAATGCAAAAGATGAAGTAAAGAGGTGAAACTTGCGAGGTAGATTGATTTGATGCACGATTATCATTGCACTATGAGCACTCAAGGACATAATCAAGAGCATGTAGTTGTATAAGGTTCCCTTTGTTTGTTAAGTAGTGTAGGTCTGATGTTTACCCATGATGGCCACAACGGTGACCCTCTCATCGACACAATAGTACTACTATATTAGTAGGTGCATTTTGGATTATCGGTATGCATACCTAATGGTACTAGCAGTGCTTGCACGAGGAACAAAGCTAAATAAGCTATTCACAATTAACGAAAAAACTAAAAAAATGAGCACATTTAAGCAAAGTTTAATTAAATTAACCTCAGGGGATTAGTGCAGGGGGTTTTGCATGTGAATGACAAGTGGAGGCATACATGCAATTAAAATACAATTTTATTTGGTTGAATATGGGGTTCTCAAGGGAAAGAGTAGGTCTAGTTTTAGGGGTTGCATGTTTGAGGAGATTTTTTTTGCTTGT
>JASDQU010816019.1:18137-47052 GCA_032191745.1 Picea mariana
GTCAAAACTTTGATCTTTTGAGGATAATTCATAAAAGAATCATCATTCTAATATTGAGGCATTCAAGAAAGGGATGGACTAGAGATCTTGGAGGAGTTGTTGCAATGTCAACGTTGGTTTGTAAGTACTTCACCATATTTCTCAATAAATATAAATTGTCCTATTTCGTTCGTACTATTGTTTATACATGTATGTCTATATAGATAGATATGATCTTGTCTAGTGATATATTGTAGTAGTATAAGGTGTTGTTTTTTTCCTTGTAGACTATATTCATTGTGATAGAATCTTGGAAAACAAGATCAAAGATCGAATATCAGTGAGGACAACTGTAAAAAAAGAGTAATTCATACTTCTTTCATCTATCCTCTATTTCTATAGACATAAATAATAGATCTAAAGGAATGCTAGTGTCCATTTGTTTGTTTTTCTATCATGGAAAATAGGGGTCTATATATCAAAGGGGGATTTTAGTTGTCCTCATGGGAAATATTTTTTAACTTAAAATTTGCAACCATAATAGGGAACAATTGTTCCTAGGTTTCTATCCCTTTGAGTCTTGGTTGTCCTTTGATATTTTTGATTTTGATGCTTTTAATTTGAACTCTTCCTGCTTTTTGTTGAATATGGGCAAATGTTAGTGTTGTTTCAACCACTTCCAGGCATCAACACTCCTCCACAGTGACTCATAGAGCGTTGAAAACCATTATCCATGCTCCCTACTAGTGTCCTGAGGAGCATTGACCCCTTTTCAATGCCTTATATACCTCATTGCAAGAGAATTGATCTCCTTCATGGGTAAATTTTAAGATTATTTTCCATTAGAGTCCTCTGATCTTGGTTATGACCTTTTTTTATTGAAAGAATTGTGATCACCAACGTTTCTTGCCTCTTTTGAGCTTGCAAGTCCTTCAAAATTAAGGAATGAGCATGTTTTCCTTAGGCTAACATGATCCTTTGGTCAAAGTATTTCTTACCAATGGTTTCATCTRCATCATGAAGGTTTTCAAACTTCTGTTATCCTGATTTCAAAGCTTATTTTGAAGTTTTCSTCATTGATTTGGAATTGCAACTTGGCATTTTGATTGTTGCTACTTATTTTTCAAGGTTTTCAAACAATGATTTTCTTTCTCTTTTACAATTTTGAGTTCTTGATTGAATAAGTTTTCTCACACTTGAATTATTTCGGTTCTCATAAAACTTTTGAATCTATTCCTGTTTATATTCTTTTTTGCTTCACGTTCCTTTTCATTAGCATCAATTTATGTCATTCTAATTGAAAGCAAGGAAGAAGAAAATGTTTGCATTTGAAGAGATTTCATTGCATATACAATCAAACAAAGATAAATTTTTACATTCTTAGAAGTTTTGTTTTGGTACATGTTTTGAAAGAGCTAGTCTTGTATTTTCTTTAGGATTTTAGAAAAACTTATTCAATAGTTTGGCATCATTCTTCTCTTAATTTAAGAGGAAAATTCAAAAGTTTCATTATATTGAGTGCTTGTTTATATTAAGAATAAAATAACTCTTCTCCTTCTCATAGATAGAATTCATCGAAAAGAAACGTTTTCATTTCATTCTTTTTTCATTCTATTGAATTTGAGTGTCACACATCATTATTTTCAACTCCATGGAACTTTCTAAGTAAATAAAGCCATTAACTCAACTATCACACTAATAAAATCAACTAGGCATTTTTTGGTTTATAGTACACCAACAATATCACATGGTTAGAATATTTGGACTAGGAAAAGTGAGTAAATTGTTCAAGATTACTAAAGAAGACTGTAGAACACTAAAGAGTGACAAAGTCCAATTGTCATATAGGAATATCTGGGAGCCCCCTCTAATAGAGGGAATAAACACAAGGTCGCGTCAAAACTTTGATATTGTGAGGATAATTCATAAAAGAATCATTATTCTAATATTGAGGCATTCAAGCAAGGGATGGATTGGAGAGCTTGGAGGAGTTGTTGCAATGTCAACGTTGGTTTGTAAGTACTTCACCATATTTCTCAATAAATATAAATTGTCCTATTTCATTCGTACTATTGTTTATACAGGTATGTCTATATAGACAGATATGATCTTGTCTAGTGATATATTGTAGTAGTATAAGGTGTTGTTTTTTTCCTTGTAGACTATATTCATTGTGATAGAATCTTGGAAAACAAGATCAAAGATCGGATATTAGTGAGGACAACTGTAAAAAGAGAGTAATTCATACTTCTTTCATCTATCCTCTATTTCTATAGACATAAATAATAGATCTAAAGGAATGTTAGTGTCCATTTGTTTGTTTTTCTATCATGGAAAATAGGGGTCTATATATCAAAGGGGGATTTCAGCTGTCCTCATGGGAAATATTTTTTAACTTAAAATTTGCAACCATAATAGGGAACAATTGTTCCTAGGTTTCTATCCCTTTGAGTCTTGGTTGTCCTTTGATATTTTTGATTTTGATTCTTTTTATTTGAACTCTTCCTGCTTTTTGTTGAATATGGGCAAATGTTAGTGTTGTTTCAACCACTTCCATGCATCAACACTCCTCCACAGTGACTCATAGAGCGTTGAAAACCATTATCCGTGCTCCCTACTAGTGTCCTGAGGAGCATTGACCCCTTTTCAATGCCTTATCTACCTCATTGCAAGAGAATTGATCTCCTTCATGGGTAAATTTTAAGATCATTTTCCTTTCTTCTCCTCAGATTCTAGATTCATATATTTCCATTAGAGTCCTCTGATCTTGGTTATGACCTTTTTTTATTGAAAGAATTGTGATCACCAACGTTTCTTGCCTCTTTTGAGCTTGCAAGTCCTTCAAAATTAAGGAATGAGCATGTTTTCCTTAGGCTAACATGATCCTTTGGTCAAAGTATTTCTTACCAATGGTTTCATCTGCATCATGAAGGTTTTCAAACTTCTGTTATCCTGATTTCAAAGCTTATTTTGAAGTTTTCCTCATTGATTTGGAATTGCAACTTGGCATTTTGATTGTTGCTACTTATTTTTCAAGGTTTTCAAACAATGATTTTCTTTCTCTTTTACAATTTTGAGTTCTTGATTGAATAAGTTGTCTCACACTTGAATTATTTCGGTTCTCATAAAACTTTTGAATCTATTCCTGTTTATATTCTTTTTTGCTTCATGTTCCTTTTCATTAGCATCAATTTATGTCATTCTAATTGAAAGCAAGGAAGAAGAAAATGTTTGCATTTGAAGAGATTTCATTGCATATACAATCAAACAAAGATAAATGTTTACATTCTTAGAAGTTTTGTTTTGGTACATGTTTTGAAAGATCCAGTCTTGTATTTTCTTTAGGATTTTAGAAAAACTTATTCAATAGTTTGGCATCATTCTTCTCTTAATTTAAGAGGAAAATTCAAAAATTTCATTATTTTGAGTGCTTGTTTATATTAAGAATAAAATAACTCTTCTCCTTCTCATAGATATAATTCATCGAAAAGAAATGTTTTCATTTCATTCTTTTTTCATTCTATTGAATTTGAGTGTCACACATCATTATTTTCAACTCCATGGAACTTTCTAATTAAATAAAGCCATTAACTCAACTATCACGCTAATAAAATCAACTAGGCATTTTTTGGTTTATAGTACACCAACAATAGCGCAGGGTTAGAATATTTGGACTAGGAAAAGTGAGTAAATTGTTCAAGATTACTAAAGAAGACTGTAGAACACTAAAGAGTGACAAAGTCCAATTGTCATATAGGAATATCCAGGAACCCTCTCTAATAGAGGGAATAAACACAAGGTCGCGTGCAGAAGAGCAACGAAGATTATCCCTCCAAAGTTTTACCAATCGTAGTGGAAAGAGTGTATATTAGGGGTTTTTCTTGAGTGTTACTGGTTCATTTGGTCTTGATGCTTCTTGAATATTGAGTCTGTTCAAGGTACTCAGGAGTATTACCGGTCCACTTGTCTTCATTCCTATGGAAGATCTTCATACTTTGTTATCCTGCCCATACGTTCGTTCCCGACTATCGACTATACCCCCATGGAAGTCAATTGTGAGTTGGTAACCTTAGTGGCGTTTACTATGTATCTACATAGGTGAATGTGGGGGAGTTTACATGGTACTGAGGGTAGACTTCACATCACACTTTTAGTACCCTTGGAGGGTAATCCCACGAAGTGAGGGTTGCTTGCACTTAGAAGGGTTGTTATGTGGAGGTAGGTAACTATTTCTCATATCTTTGTTGATGGTTTGACATCCCATATTTGGAAGATCCTTTTACATATTGTTTGTTTGGTTGATTACCTATAGTTTTGCTTTAGGGGTGTGTTCTTTCAGAGTTCATAGTTGGACTTAAGGATTGTTATTTTACTTTCATTATGGTCGATTAAGGGCTTCGAAGATCTCGTAGAATGCAAGGTTTGGATTCTGAAGTTCAAGAACCTCAACACGACTTTTCTAACAAAGGAATGGTCGAAGAAAAAACTTCTAAAAATGGGAGTGCAACTTCTGGAAGTGGCCAACATGTATAATAATTGGTCACAACCTTCTTAGAAGGTGTTGTACCTTACAAAAATCTGTGTTTAACTGATCTTCTTGGCCCACTACTTGTTGAAAAATCATCCATGAAATTTATTGGCACTTATTCTTCTTATCAATTACTGAACAATTCAACCAATATATTATCTTATGATTACACATATGTAATACTTATTCCCCAATGGACCTAGAGATAGTCGCACTGACAAATATCACTATTGTTGGTGCTTATTCTTTACTAGGAACATCGATGACCCAGGTTACTCCGAAATGGCCACTTGAAAGTATATATCACTCTGCACATGGGTCAAGTAGTATTCTTGCTTCACTAATCCCACATATGCACACATCAATTGATTTAATTGGTCATCCCATCGGTTAGATGGAAAATAGTCAAATTGTTCATACAACCACATTTACAGAAGCTACTCAACCTACATATCCAACTTTACAAATGGGTATTTCTTCGATACCCTTCATTGGAGGTCAATATTCAACTGGAGGGAAACCTTTTACTGGGGGGAAACCCTCAATTGTGAGGAAAAATCCTATGTCGAGGAAACAAAAAAAAATATGGGGGAAAGTTTCTCATGTAGGTCCTTCCATTCCCACTACTACTAGCCTGTATCCTGGACAACCATATCTAGGAGTTGCAAATCCTTTATGGGTTCAACCTAATCTAGCAGGAATTCCTCAATAAGGAACTTTTCCCAATCAATCTATGAACCCCATTATTACAATGCAACAACCCCCTCAAACACAATATATGGGAGGTCCATCGGGCCAACTGTAATACATGGGAGGACTGTCAGGTCAACCGCACTACATGGGTGGACCATCAGGTCAACCTCACTACATGGGGGGACTATCGAGTCAACCACAATACATTGGGGGAACCTCAGGTTAGCCGTAATACATAGGAGGACCATTCGGTTAGCCACAATACATGGGAGGACCATCTGGTTTTTCCATCCTATCGCAACCTATATATGGTCTTGTTGGTGTTCCCGTGTCACATGGTTACTACCAGTATCCACAGGTTAACTGACGAATTTCATTCTTAGATACTTTAGATTTATCTAATCTGTTACATTTGACCAATGATCCCATATTTCATGCCCCATTTTGGCCTCCAATCTGTGCCAAACTGCCTTTCGATATCCTAAAATTCGACGAGATATATGGAGAAGACCCTAATAACCATGTAATGAACTTCCATATTTGGTTTTCTTTGAACACTTTGATGGATGATTCTATTCATTTACCACTTTTCCGGTAAAGCCTAAGAGGAGCGACATCAAAATGGTATATTGAAAAACCACAACATTCCTTTAGCAACTTCAACTCTTTAGCTATGGATTTTTTGACACATTTTCAATTGTCGATTCAGTATGAAACTAGTACATATATTTTAACTTCTCTTAAGCAATCCACCTCCACTCACATATTTTATCATAGTTATGAATGGAGGTGACAATGACGGTTGATTAAATCCTCTATTCCAGAACAACTATTGGCATATTAGTTTACCAAGTCACTTTTTCCACCCATCACTAGAGATGTCTCCATGGGAAGTATTGTCACTAAGGTAAATACCATCATTCCTACTCAATATTTGGACTTGGTATATTCCCAATCCAACATAATTTATGATCTAATCCCTCATGTTCCCCACACGTTGAATGATCCATTAAGACCTGCTTCGAAATCCCATTTCGATGGCATGGTGGGTTCCATTACAAACACCAAAGCTGGTTCCTCTCCTATTCAAACATCTGAGGTGAATGCGATCCATTCTACTTCATCTCAACGACCTGGAGGAAAGAAAAAAAACAAGGGTAAATCTAGGAAATATTCTAACCAACAGGAGATTCCAGAAACTGTTGATACCCAACCAGAAGGGAAATCTAAGCTTCCATGCATGATTTGTATAGGGGACCACTACGTGAAATACTTCCCTCATCATGAGGAAGTCACTAGAATTATGAAGGGTAACTTCCAACCCACAATGTTAACCGCTACAAGGAAAAGACACTCTAGTGGAGTTTTTTGTGAACGCCCCAATTAAAATAGCCCAAAAATCCATTTATAGCATAGAATACTAGTAGAGGCAAGCAGACAGAGGTTTTAGTGGATGTTTTGTACAATGATTTTATAAATATATAACACACTAGTTCATTTTATATAGTTGATACACCGATTCCCGAAAAACTAACGCACAGTAGTAGGGTTATTTCAAACAAAAAAAATACTCGGGTGTGCTACATAAATAATGATGCACTCGGGTGCACAGTTTCTCTTAAAAATTGTGCACCATGGCAATGCTATTTTTAATTTTTTTTTGGGTGAAGGCCTATTTTGGAAAGGCTACTTTGAGCGTAGGCACAATTTTGGAGGGTAAGTTCTACTTCAAAGAAGAACTAATTTTGGCCAAAAGACCTAATTTTGGAGCATGTGCAATCGAAGGAAAGAAAGAAACATGCAGAAAAAGAAGGAAAATAATCATGCAAGATGAAAAGAAACGTGGCATGTAGGAAGGGAAACCTAATCATTCTAGGTTTAGGGTTTTAGATAATTATTGTAACAAATATAAGCCTAAAAACTAGTATAAATAGGAGGTCTAGGTCGAGGTTCTTGGATTTTTGGTTGGTTGTTCAATAATTGTTCAGTGGTTGTAAGTCTGAAATTGATATACAAGAGTCAAGTAGGTCAGATGTTGAGGGTTATATCAGAGGCTGAGGAGCCTAGTGTGATCTAGTTCGCCTCAAATAAGGTCTTAAACTCATTTATGCTTGTAAGGAGAAATATGTAGTGCACACAACGCCATATTTTGTAGTAGACCTAATAAAATAACATAGAGGCCAGATCTTTGTGGATGTAGCCCAGGAGGGGGTGAACCATGGTAAAATATGTGTTATGTGTGTCGTTTAGTACATGGTTACTTTCTATCAGTGATTGACCTTATTTACCTTCTGTCAATGAATGATTTATGAATGAATGGTTAAGCTAGATATGTTAGAATGCATGCATGGCCTGAAAGATGAACAAATCCTAGGAATATTAAATGGATAAGATTATGAATGCATGAAGAAGGTAGAATACACCCCACAGATTGCCACTCATTCCTAGAATGAAAGCACTTGAACATTGCAGTCACCCATAAAGCTATCTTGGGTGAGACTGCCTAGTACACTCTGTGCACTGTGTTTCCTTCTAGTTTACCAGGAGGGTCGATAGTATCATAGGGTTTTGTTGGAAAATTGTCGAGATCTGAACCTGGGTCAACCCAATAAGTAGAAGAGAGAAATATAAACCAATTTTTTTTTATATACGATGATGTGATACTTAAAAAATTGCGTTGGTGTAGACAGTTTCTCCCAAACAATGGTGCACAATCATAAGGTTTTTGAAAAAAATACTATGGTGCGCTACGTAAATAAGGACTAGTTATTTAGCACACCGTAAAAGGGTTAAATTAAAAAAATTACCAGCCATATTCTTAATCGTGTAGAGACGTCATCCAAGAGAGAAGAAAAAAAAATAGGAGAAGAGGTTTGACCTGTACAATGTTGTGTAGGATTGGGAGGTGAGGGAGATGGAGAGGGATTTATTTCCTGGGTGTTTCTATGAATTTTTTTGTCTACATTTCAGCTATAAATACTTGAGTCTAAAGTATAAACATTTCAACTGTAAAGAATTGAGTCTAAAGTATAGGAATTTCAGTTGTAAATACTTGAGTCTAAAGTATTATTACACAATATTTTCATCACTCCTATGACCCTTAATGATGTAAACTTATCCTTTATCTTGAGAAGGACTAATGGCCTGAATCCCTGAAGAAGAATGAAGATACATTTCCCATAGAGATGGAATTATACTTTTCCTTTGTCAAAAAACTTAGAAAAAGGGATTGCCACACCTTGCTTAGTGTTAAGGGTGTGATGATCCAGGATCGTCACAGGTTGCACCACAGTGGCCTACGACGTCATCACAGTTTTATTAGTGTTAAGGGTGCGATGATTTTCGTATGAAGGAAAAAGGGGAATTTCTTAAAATTTCTAGAATAGAAGCTTCGAGGGTGATGTGGCCTCTGATTGGTTTGGATCTGAGTCACATACCTGATCTCTTGGGATGATCCTAACCTACTGACCCTATCCTTTTCAACCTATAAAAGGATAGGAGTTCTCATGGGGAAAGTTGGATTGAGTTGGCTAGTGCTGAGTTGGAAATTTTTCGAGTTTTGTAGCTTGGAGATTTTGGAGCTTGTATGTTGGCTTTGAGCTTTGATTTGTCAAGATAGATTGTTGATCTCAGAATCCATGGAGAAGAAGTGCGTGGGAAGAAAGGGACTATTAGAAGGGACCTTACAACATCAAGGCTTTAGTTTTATTCTCCTCCTTTTCATATTTATAATAAAACAATATTTTTCTTTCCCATGAAATTATTCTTATTTTATTGTATGACCCCTTGATCACATACATAGGTTTTGTTGAGTATACGTTGTTTCTTTCACTTCGTTGGCTTGTGTCCTTTTACAGGTTCAACATCCCATAAGACTTGAAATAGAGTGAGGATGAAACTAGTGAGGACAAATGACATTTAAAAGGTATGCCATTTATCTCTTGTTAGTTAGTATGCTTGATGATTAAAACTTAGTGGAAGTGTTATATTTTGTCTTGTTTTGTTCTCGTTTCTAGGTGAAACTAGGGAGACCTGTTTATGTCTGCAGTTACCAATTTGTTCGATAAAAAAATTGGAGACTCCACTGGGGAACATATTATTTTCCTATTTTTCTTTCTTTCTTGCTCTGATTGCTTGGGTTCTGTTTTTGAGTCACTGGGAGATCCAGATTAAGTCTCTGACTGTTAAAATTCACTGGAAAATCCTTCTTACTTTTTATTTTTTCTAGTTTTCCTTTGATCGTTGCACCCTGCTTTGAGAGACAGTGTGGCAATATAGGATTGATGCACCCTGCCTTTTGAAATAGTGTGACGTCGTCGCACTTTATTTTTTCACTAGCTTGTGACGATCAAGGATCGTCGCACTATGTTAGTCTACACCCTACAACGATTGTGAAAAAAGTTTATTTTTGATGGTTTTTCTTGTCCAGACATTAGATATGGTTTTGGGGTGAATTTTTTAGTCTGGTTACAGTTTTCTTGAAATCATCTTTTGTTCTTTTAGACATCTATTCTTTGTTCTATATTGCGTTCTTTTGAAAGATTTGATCTCTTTCTTTGAGTGTCTTTCATTTACAAAGAATTGTTTTTTCTTTTGAATTGTTTGGTGAAATAAATTATTTTTCTTTTATTAAATAGTTCATGTTAAAAGAGAAAATTTGTTTGGGTTTCTTTGTTTTATAGAGATTTTCTATTGCTTTTAGCTATCTTTGAAACAATAATTTTAATTTCTTGCTTTACATTAGATTGGGGGCATCCTTTCATTTGAAGTGGCAAAATTGCATGGTTATTGGCATTTTTGGTCTTGATTTCTTAAAAAAATGGTGTATAGTCTCTTGGTGTATTGGTGTGCAGTCTCTTTGGCTCATTTATTGAGGATATTGATATTGATGATTTTAATTAAATTTTGGGACATTGTGCATCTGGGAATGATAAACGTTTTCTCCTTTTCGTAATATAACTTTCATCGAAGTGAACATTTGCATTATTATTTCTTTTGATTGTTTAGAGTCGGTCAAAACATCATTTAGTCCATTCCATTTTTCCTCTTGAGTAACAAAAACCTTAAAATAAAGCGCTTATAAAAATTAATTAGACATTTTTATATTTTCTGGTAGCAAACCTACCTTAGATTAATTGTAGGGATTTGGAATAGGTGTGAAAGATAACTTTCCAAAGCTGTAAACAAGCATAGTATCTTGTGATAGGGAGAGTTAAATCCACTTGCTACATTTTGTCCTTGGAATCCCTTATAACACAAGGGTCAATCATGAGGTGGAATTAAGACTTATAGAGTTACTCACCCTGCCTTGTTGGTCTTAGTGTAGAGATTGCGCATATTATTGGGGGTCACTTGAGAAGAAAATCTTGTGGGGACTTGCTCGAGTTGATTTCGGGATTACATACCCTGCCTTTGTGCATGGATCGGACTATTGACTGTTTCCCCATGCATCATTTTCATAATTGGTAACCTTAGTGTCCTATATCTTTAGGGTCTTTACATGAGGTGACTGTGGAGGGGCAAGTCTTCACGTTACCTAGAATCGACGTTGGCCAAAATCACTTGGGCTCCTTGGAGGGTATACCCACATTTATGTGTGGGAGATTCCACTAGGGTGTAAGTCTATTCGGCAGGTGATCAACATAACTTTTCCACCCGCTCTATCTCATCCTCTTATTACATTGTTCTCGCGACATTGGATTTCATCACCAACTAGTGCATTCATTGTGAGAAGGCTTTTTTTGATTGCTTTCTTCCTAGATTTTTAGCGTGTGTTGTTTGTTTTCCCTAGAAAACTCTAGGTTGGATTTGTGTTTAATAGCATAAGTTTTAAGAATGACCAATGTAGAAACCCCTTCTCCATGGGAACCTTTTATTTTTCCTTCTTACGAAAACTTTGGTCCTCCTTACATCACTACTTTGAGCCTTCCAGGTCTCACAATTGGATTGTCGGTATGGTTGTTTTCCACTTAGGTAATCCTGAATGCAGCAAGTGCTTCGGCTGTAAGAAATTCCCCCCAAGAACATCAAACTCATGTTAATCCTTCGCCTTCTTCGCTAGTAAGATCTTCTTTTCCTTCTTCTCTTTCAAGGTCTTCTTCCATTTCATCTTCTTTGCTGAGTGAAAGATTTGAAGCTAGTAACCCAGTGGATAAGAAGAAGAAGAAAAAGAAGATTAAGAAGAAGAAAAATAAGAAAGAGTCCAAACTTCCAACCACTACCAGACATGTTGGAAAACCACTAGTCACTAATAATCATGCTAAGAGTGGTGATGATGGAAATATCACCCAAACAACCTGTCAACCCAAGTACCCTTGTAGGATTTGTGAGGGTAGCCATCTTCTTAAGGATTTCCCTGGTCTATTCAAGGTTATAGAAGCATTGTATACACACCCTTTCTAGCCCATGTCGTCAACCTCTGAACAACATGCTGATGAACTCCCATCAACTAGTCAAGATATTATTGGGAAGAAGAAAAGTAGAGTCAAGTTTCCTTGTAGGTTATGTGGAGGGAGTCATCAAAATCACTTGTTCCCTTGTATGGATGAAGCCTCTAAATTACTGGAAGACATGATTGTTTCCCAGCCTCAACTTCCAGTTGATTATTGTAGCCTTATTCTCAACTCACCTTTAGTTGATGGAATGATCAATCAAGTCCATTCATGGGTTAGTCCAGTTGATCAGGTAGTCAATCTGGTCACGTCATTAGTTGAACCAGTTGAAAAAGAGGTCAATCCGATCCCATCCTCAGTTGATCCAACTATCTCGTTAGAGAGTGAAACCCAATCGGTCGATCTGTTTTCGTTCACCGATCCCATTCTCCCCTTGGAGAATGCAACTCAAGTGGTCAATCTGATATTTTCATTGGTCAATTCTACTCTCCCACTAGAAAGTCAAGCCGATGCTTCCCATGTTTTTCTTGTCGATACATAATCTACCAGGTTAGGGGGAATTCCTCCTCTTGTGGAACCCTCTCCAAGAAATGAGGTCATCCTTTTTTATTGGGGTGCGCTAATTGGACCTCGTCTTCCATCTCACATTCCTTTCAATATTACCATACAGGTTTGTGGTCAGGATGTTCCTTAGACATTGATAGATGAAGGTTCACATGTTAGTGTTTTGTCCTGTATTACTTGGCAAGCTTTGGGTTATCCTCAGCTTGTGTTGGTTACATAGAATCTGTTATCTTTTAACAGAATAAAAATCACCCTTTAGGAGTCCTTCCTCAGTTTCTTGTAACTTTGGGATGGAAAACTATCTTTATTGATGTTATGGTAGTCCAAGACCCCTTGGATTTCGATTTACTCCTTGGGTGGGATTACGTCTATTCCATGAAATCTATCATGTCCACTCTTTTTTGTGTGATATCTTTCCCTCACGATGGAAGAATTGTGACTATTGATCAACATTCGTTCATTGGCCCTGACTTGACCATAAACTCAATGACCTACCTAAGTAGTTATTATATGCAGATGATATTACCCCTACCAAAGGTCAATTATGTGGTGTTGTCTTCCATGCCTTTAGTTGCCGATGAAGATAAACCTCTTATTGTAAGCTAAATATCTTATAACTTAGATCTGGTAGTTGCCATGGTGGTCTCTTCGATAGGGATTTTAGAGACTGATCTCCTTACCCATGTCGTGGCCCTTGACATGTGTTCCTTGCACAATATGTTTCAAAACATTTCCCATATGGGACCGAACCACTCCTTCCTAGGGCTTTTTCAAGCATATGTTATCCTCCTCAAGCTTGTGTAAAAATAAAGAGGTACTTGCCAGAAATGGTGGGGGAGAAATTGGTAAAGAAATGTATCTAAACATGTATTCTATGGAAGAGTTTCTTTTGAACATGACACCCTTTCACTAACTTTGTGTCTATGTTGGAAAATTTTCCTGTCTCTTGATCATACCCCTTTCTAAGATTACAAATTGGTCTGTGATCCATGTTGTTGAGTCAGTGTTTCTAAGACAGTTGTTGTGTCATCAATATGTTCAAAGAGAAGCTCAACCCAAAAATCCTTCTATTTCGTCAACCATTTCTGTAGTCCTTAAGCCTTCTATTGCATCGACCATCCCTGAGTCAGTCCTGAATCACTTGTTACTCTGATCTACCTCAAATCTTGTTACCTATTTCGTGTCATTGATGGGGGATACATCAAGGCCCTCCTATGACAAGTATTTTCCTATCGACTTCAACTCATTATCTAGGAATTAGACTTAGAAACTAACTGGTACATTGGAACTTGCATTCCCCAATGGAAGGTTTCCTTACTTTCGACATTGGGTTTTCATTATTGACCCCTGATATGGAGATTGCGCCAAGTGTTCAACTTCATCTCATTACTTTAAATTTGTTGGATTGTACTAGAGTACCTTGGGAGTCATTGACATTAATGGTTATTTCCCTCTAATTTTTTAATGGTATACACTAATGACCAGTAATCAAGTGGTTTCCTCCATGTTCAACTTCAACACATGTATTTGCATGGTTAGATTTGTACTATAGAGTGGTGGAGATGAAGAACCTGAAATCTTTTTGACAGATTCAGGTTGTGTTGGAGTATATTCAAATTGTATTGTTGCATAGATCAACAATGTATGTCTCATGGCTATGTTCAAATTTGAGTCTTTAATGCATAGATACACAATGTATTTTTGGTGGCTATGCTCAGATTTGAGTCATAATTGTATGGATCCACAGTGTATGTTTGGTGGCCATGACCTTCCTTACTTGACATGGATATTTGCATGTCAACATTTATTATTTGATTCATTTGTATTATGAGTATGGGAATGCCTACCTTAGTGATGATATATTATTGTACTGTATTTCCTTGTTTGTTGGCAGGTTTCCGATCGACGTGTTCCTTGTTCCCTACACACACTCAACAAATTATTTAATCTATCACTCTGTTCTAACTTCATACTTTGGGGGGCTCTCTGTTACAAATTATTTTCTTCACCCCTATGATCGTTAATGATGTAAACCTATCCTTCATCTTGAGAAGGATCAATGGCCTAGATCCCTGAAGAAGAATGAAGATACATTTTCCCAGAGAGATGGAATTATACTTTTCCTTTGTCAAAATTTTTTTAAAAAGGGATCATCGCACCTTGCTTAGTGTTAAGGGTGAGATGATCCAATATTGTTGTAGGTTTCACCACAATGTCTTGCTCAGTGTTAAGGGTGTAATGATTTTTTGTACAAAGGAAAAAGCAGAATTTCTGGAAAGTTCTAGAATATAATCTTCGAGGGTGATGTGGCCTCCAATTAGTTTGGATCTGATTTACATCCTTGATATCTTGGGATCATCCTAGCATCCTCACACTATCCTTTTCATCCTATAAAAGAAGAGGAGTTCTCATGGGGAAAGTTGGATTGAGTTGGCTAAGGTTGATTTGGAAAATTCTTGAGTTTTGTAGCTTGTAGTTTTTGGAGCTTGTATGTTGGCTTTGAGATTTTCTTTCTCAAGATAGATTGTTGATCTCAGAATCTGTGGAGGAGAAGTGTGTGGGAAACAATTGAATGTTGGAAGGGATATTACAATATCAAGGCTTCGATTCTATTCTCCTTTTCATATTTATAATACAACAATATATTTCTTTCCCATAAAATTATTCTTATTTTATTGTATGACTCCTTGATCACATACATAGGTTTTGTCGAGTATACGTTGTTTCTTTCACTTCGTTGGCTTGTGTATTTTTATAGGTTTAACATCCCATAAGCCTTGAAATGGAGTGAGGATGAAATTAGAGAGGACAAACAAAATTTAAAAGGTATTCCATTTATCTCTTGTTAGTTAGTATGCTTGATGATATAAACTTAGCGGGAGTTTTATATTATGTCTTGTTTTGTTCTAGTTTAGGGGTGAAACTAGGGAGATCTGATTGTGTCTGCACTTACCGATTTTTCCAATAACAATTATGGGTATTCTATCAAAATTCTAATCTATAATCATCTAAAGCATGTTGTAGACTCAAGTATTTGGTGAAATCCCAACTAACGAGTTGTCTAGAAAAATTATAATCTATATTTGTTTCTAATTCACAATTGTGTGTGATTATGATGAATATTTGAGTTTTTCTGACCATGATGTCCACAATGGGAATATTAATACATGGGTACATAATACTGTATGGATCTCCCTTCCCATATTTCCATCATCATCGTCAATGATTATAACCTTGTGTGATCTCATTGTCAATGATCATGACCAACTTGCATGATTGTCAATGATCATAACCTTCATGATCTCGCCATCAATGATCATAACTTGCATGATATCTTTGTCAGTGATCATAAACTGCATGATCTCACCATCAATGATCATAACCTGCATAATATCACCATTAATGATCATAACCTGCATGATCTCACCATCAATGATCATAACCTTGATCTCGCCGTCAATGATCATAATCGTCTCTTGAAATACTAAACTATAATCATTTCCCATTTATAATATATTTGGGAGTTCACCAAATCCTTGAGTCTAAAACATGCTCATTCTAGCAAAATTCTAATCTATATTACTGGAAAATAAAAATTCCGATATCTTTTAAAGAATAACCATGCGTATATTTAAAATACACTGCATCGATGCGAATATAGCACTCTAATACACCAGAGCATTGCATTAATAACCACATCATGACATGATTATATAAAACAAATACACACCATCGTAGGATTATTTTGAAAAATATACTCCAATGTGCTTTGTGGTATACCGACGCACCGGTTAACACACATGCTCTAAATGAACGAACAATGATAGGGTTATTCTTAAGAAAATATAATACAGTGCACTTGTTAAAACCAGACACACTGGTGCTGCTAATAAAAGAGTGTAACATGACATGGTTAAATAAAAACATTTTTGCACCATTGTAGGATTATTTAACAAAATATACGTTGGTGTGCTTCATAGTATACTGAGACACCGAGGTGCACCATTTCTCCAATGGAAGCATCATGTTAGGGTTATTTTTTTTTTAAATAAATGGTTCCCTATTTAACATTGGATGCATCGGTGTGTAGAATAATTGACCGCACCGTGACATGGTTAAATAAAAGAATTACGCACCATTGTAGGATCTTCTTCAAGAAATATATACACCGGTGTTCTCCATAGTAACCTAAAAGGGTGCACTGTGTTTGGTTTATTTGTAAAAAAATTTATTCGATGCACTATGTAAATATTTTAGCACCGATGCATTTAGTCATCGAGCACACTGGAACATGGTTTAATAAAAAAAAAATTATTGGCCGAAAAATTCATTTTTACCATTTTCATTATTGTAGAGCTCAAAATAATTGTTGCAACTTTTTCCTCTCTAAAGCGCCTTGCCATTGGTGCTTCCCTTGCTTTCCTCCCTTCCGCCTGTTTCTCTATGCGTGGCTTTTGAATTTTTCCAAACCGTGGGAAAATTTGGTTTTTTTTAGTACATGCCAACAATATCTTACCAACAAAAAAATTTCCACGTAATATCTTGGTTTCTTTATAAATCAAGTTTTCAGCAAATTAAAATTTAAAATTCAGTTAATTTTTCACTGTTTAAATTCTCTTTTTTCTACATGGTGCGTTCAAGATGTTTGTCTCGCACCATGGTCGGTGCACCCTGTAAATTTACAAGGCACACCACAACATAATGTTAAATTCCTTGATGGTGCGTAGGTAAACAAGAACACACCGATTTATATTTTTATTGACACATTGTGTAAAATTATATAGATATTTGACGATGCACCGGTCTGTTATAGTACATGGTGCATTGCATGAATTAGATATATTATTTTGTGAGGTGCATTAGTAAGTGTTCAAATCGGTGCATTCATGTTTACAAATGCACTGCTATAAAAAATTGGCATTTTGTCGTGGTGTGCCCTATAAATTCTCAGTGTGCATCGCGAGTGATGCAAGTTGAATGAATTGAACACACTGCCTGAAACAATTAGATAAAAAATTACAAAGTTTTGTGCTCATCAATTTTAAAATATTGGTGGGGCGGTGCATCGTCGTTACTTAAATGCACCAGTGCATATAAGGAACATATACACACTGCCTTAAATAATTTAAAAAAAATGTTTTACGACCCTTTAGGATTTTAATTTTTTAATTTTTATTTTAAACAGTGCGTAGGGTGATCATAACACACCGGTGGGGCGGTGCGTCAATTTTAAAAAGTTGGTGGGGAGGTGCATTTCTATTACTTAAATGAACCAAGACATATAAGAAACATATACGCACTGCGTTAGCTAATTTAAAAAAAATTGTTTTGCGGTGCATTAGGATTTTAATTTGTTTTTATTTTAAGCGGTGCATAGGATAACTGTAACACACTGGTGCATGGGTTTACCTGACCACACCGATTTGGTAGGGTTATACAACGCACCACATAACATAATATATATTTTTTAATATGGTGCGTTAGTTTATACTAGCACACCGAGGGTGGTGCTCACAAGTGATGTATGCATCACGACCGGTGCTTGACTATTTTTCAGGCACACTGGTTATGAAATTTACTTATTTTTTGAAGAAAATTATTTTTTCGTATTTATAAATAAATTTATTATTTAGTATATTTTTTTATGTTTTATGTATGATTGAGGCTATTGTATTTCATATTTTAATCATGCAGAGACGTAAGAGGAGAGCATAGTAGCAATGAAAGGAGCAAAGTGTGGACCTATACAATGTTGTACGAGAATGGGAGGTGAGGGAGAGGGAGAGGGTTTTGTACCCTTTCCCTATTACTGCAGTGAACCATGTTCTCTTGAGAAATGTAGGCCTACTTAAGTACTATGAGGAGGCTACATCCCTGAAGGGGAACTCTAGTTTGTTGGTACATTTGATCCGTTGATGGGATTTCCATCGACAGGA
This sequence comes from Picea mariana, assembly GCA_032191745.1. Taxonomy (NCBI): domain Eukaryota; kingdom Viridiplantae; phylum Streptophyta; class Pinopsida; order Pinales; family Pinaceae; genus Picea; species Picea mariana. The sequence goes on from JASDQU010816019.1 coordinate 36,230, forward strand.
ATTTTGTGTGGGTCTGGATCAGTGGTACCATCCCACTAAGGAGGATATTTACTTTATCACTGAGCTATCCAAGAGAGGGGAGGATTTTCCCCATTTCCCATCCCATATGTCCCAGTAGGTGTTGCAGCAGAGAGTCATCTCATCTACCATCAACGATATATTGGGGTTGATGTACTTTCCCCAATTTATTTTCAGGTGTCTAGTGGATATCTATGGATCTCTTATTTCAGTGTAGAGGAGTTTATGTTCCTCTCACTATTAGTGATGACCATAACACACTTTACCAGTGATGGGTAGCACATTAGTTTCCCTCTTTTGTATTATGTTGATTTGTTGGTACATAGGCCATGGTGTATTAGATGGTCTACCATTTTTTTGTTGCAGGTTTGTATAGCGTTAGAAATATGTCATACTATGATATGTGAGAGGTTTAACTTCCCTTTTTATTCAGAGTTATTTTGCTTATTTTTTGAGAGGTTTCCGGAGACGAGGCATACTTGTTTCCTTCAATATACTATCATTGAGGTGGGATCTCGATGATAGGCACAACTCCCCTTCCATTACGACTAGTTCATCCAGTACCCCTTCGATTGATGAGGGTGGTTGTGATCCCTCTCTACATCCTCCTCATCCTTCCCCTCACCTAGATCATGAGAAGGAAAAACATATTCCTCCTCCTCCTATTTCACATCACCTAGATGAGAAGGCAATACCTATTCCTCCATCACTTATTTCTGGTCAGAGATTCGACCAACCACTTCCTCCTGACCATCCACCATATTCTACTACAAACCATGCCTCCACTACTATTGTTGATATGAAAATTATCCCATCAGCTAGACCATATATTTTATAGCATTTATTTGACTTGTTCATGATATATATATATATATATATATATATGGTGCATTTTTTGTGTTCATGTTGATGTACTTAATTTATATGTTGACGTTGATGTGTATATTGTTAGGTCATGTTATATGTGTTTATTAAATGTGCTTGATATATGTTTATTTTATAAAAGTGTTCATTAGTGCATTTTTCCTATTGATCATGATTATGTACTTGATTAATTTATATGTCGATGTTGATGTGTACATTTTTAGGTCATTTTAGATATGTTTGTTAAATGTGCTTGATATATTTTTATGTTAAATGATGTTTGTTAGATATGTGTGATGATGATGTTAGACAATGCTCTTGGTTTGTTAGATGTGATCACAATCATGATGCCCTATTAGATTATTAGATTTATGTGCTAGCTAATTACTGACGTTTATATGTGCTAGAGGTATATATAATTAATTAGATGATGTTAGTGAATTTAAATGTATATTTTAAATGATGTTTATGTTTGTTTGATGGTTATCATCATGATTTTTATTTTTATTAAATGATGGAATACTTCTCTTTGGTTTTGAATGAGAATAACACTTCTATGCAGTTTTTATAATTTTTTACAAGAATAATCTTTGTAGTTACTCTCGGTGATGTGAACCGTAATACTTATCTATGGTTTTCATCTCTCGGTCTTCTCTACGATGTTTGGAATGCTCTCTGCAATTTTAAATAATTTTTATTTCTGGCTTTCTCAACTCGTTGAGAATTTAGGTGCATGTTCATCAATCAGTTCTCTCTTCTTCAACCAGTTGAGCACCTAGACATGTGAAATCATGTGAGTCACGTTTTAGTTTGATTCAATTTTAATTTATAATATATTTTAATCTAGTAACATGTGAAAATTAAAGAGATTTAAATATATATATTTTAAATTTAATAAGTAAAATTTGATTTGAGAGATAATAATTAATGTAATTATTATCAATTAAAAAAAAATCCATTTTTAAAGTCAATCCAAAATAATAATTGTTACTTTTTTTCTCTTCTTTTCAATATGAGCACTCCACCAACTATTCCAAAAACTCAGCTTATCAGGGGGAGGCCCCCCAAAATCACCCTAGAGATCCTTTACATATGTAATCATTAGAAGAGATGAGAGAAGAGAGATATGCCAAAATCCAAATAGAGTTATAATCATTAGAAAAAAGGAGTGAAGAAAGAGACGTAAAACTCTAAATAGAGCTAGAGGCAATGTTTGATAAAAAAATTAGATTCTTCAAAGATACCATTCAAAATCATATAGAGGATAAATTATTAGGGCTGAAGAGTGAATTGCAGACAATGAAGGATAAGATTCAAGAAATGGAAAAACATAAAAAAACAACCCGAGAAGGAGAGGTTGAAGAAAATCGCAACTTGAGAGATAGGATTAAAGAGCTAGAAGAAAAAATAACCAAGAATTTGACCCTCGGTAATCTGGAAAACAAATTGGATATCAAACCCATCAAAGAAGAAATGAATAAGCTAATCAAAATATACCATGAGCGTAATAAGAGATACTTGAACCTCATAATTTTTTGTATTAAATAAAAACAAGAGGATACACTGGAAATAGTAAAAGAAGAATTAAATAATAAATCACAAATTGATACAACTTACCTCATAGAAGAAAAGAGGCTAGGAAAAATAATTGATCACAAATATAGGTTGATCCATCTCAAAGTAAGTTGTAATAAGCATAAATATAACACACTTGGTAAATCTCCGAGCTTAAAAGGGTCAGAAATATTTATAAATGAAGACCTCATTCCCGAAGACCATAATGAATTAAGGAAGGAAGTTCAAAAGGTTAAATAAGCCAAGAAAGAAGGAAAATGGGAAATAATTAGAAATCAAAAAGACATTTTAAGGTATAGAGACGAGAAGGATAATAGTAAATAGGAATTTGGGACACTCGGGATTCGTTTTTGGAACTATTGTGGCTTTCCATGGCGCAAAGGTCCTATGATAAGTTGGATCTCGAGTGATATTGATATTATTTGTCTAGTTGAAAATTGGGAGCATGAAGAGTCTAAGCTCCCTAACATAGAAGGATATGTCTTGTGGTTGGAATGGAACAAAAAGTCCCACCATAGAAGGATAGGAGGAATATCTTGTTATATTAGAAAGAGAATTTCTTCTCACATTCAACTTCATAAGATCGACCCTCTCAATTAGTACATTTGGATAGAAATTTCAGACACTAATGCTAAGAAGATGTATATAGAAACTTTCTATTTTGCACCTATTAATTCTAATTTTTATAAGAAAAACAATATAGATAGAAATTATCCCTATAATAATTTAGAAAAAGATATTTTTAGTTTGAAAGATGAAGATAATATCCTCCTGATAGGACTGCAACTAAACAAGCTACTCTTTTAAGAACTTATTCCAACCATAATCATTTATGGCTAGAGGAGGACCTTGTTTTATCTAATAGCTACAAAAGAAGCTTTGCAAACCTAATTGAGAATTTGTTTGGTACTGAGTTGGTCAATATTTGCAACTCTCAAGACCTAATAATCTGCAATGGACTAATGAAGTGGAAAAACTCCAACCATATGACTTGTATTCATGGGCTAGGTAGTAGTGTTGTAGATTATGTGATATATGATATCCTCGTTTCCAACCAAATATCAACTTTTAACCTTTTAAATGACCATGAACTCGACTCTGATCATAAACCTTTAACCCTAACTCTAAAATTTTCCATGCATAGGAGCACCATTGAAGAAAATTCTGATAATCAAAAGAAATTTCACTTTGACAAAAGTAAAGCTGACATTTTCTTAAAGGATTTAAATAGTAAATTACATATCCTAATGTATAATGACAACATTGAAGAAATATACAATAATTTTACAACAACCCTTTCCACTTATATAAACAATTTATCTTTCGAGGTGTCCTGTAAAAAGAATAATAGAATGACCAACCTTTGGTATGATAAAGAATGTAAAATTGCTAGGAAATCCATTGGGGATGCTTCTAATAAGTCGTTAAAACTCAATGATATCAATACATACAAATCCCTAATTAAGAGTAAAAAAAAGGTACTATATCAATAAAATGAAAGAGCATCTTTCACAACTATCTAATATGGATCCTAAGAATTTTTGGAGCCAAATTCTAAACTGTAATACTAAAGAAAATAATATGATTCCCTTAAGGGATTGGAATTCCTACCTTAAAATTCTTTACGAGTTCCCTAATTCCATGGACACCATTCCTATTGTCCCTACAGAGGATGCATTGTTTTCTTTAGATGACATAGTGTTCGGGGTTAAGCGGCTTGCAAATGGGAAAGCTAAGGACATTGAAGGCTACCAAGATGAAATTTTAAAATCAGAGGGCCTATCCAGGGCCCATCCTTATCCATCACATACATGAGCTCTTCAAGTTAGCAGTCAAACAAGGATTCCCTAAACCCTGGACGCAAACCCCATTGTTCCTATTTTTTAAAATGGGGATAGAAGCATTCCCTCTAATTACAATACCATTATTATTAGCCCGATTTTAGCAAAGATTTATGGAATTATTTTGGAAAAGAAGATTATCCTTTGGCTAGAAAGTCACGGTAAAAGAGATAAAGGCAAGGACTATTTTAGGATATATCATTCAATTGTGGACCATATTGTCACCTTTAGGATCATTGTAGAGAAGTTTTACAATACTAAAACCAATCATTTTTGTTGTTTTGTTGACTTTAGAAAATCTTTTGACGTGGTTCCTAGGAAAAACCTTTGGAATGTGTTGGAAGTGATAAAATTTCCTCTCGATTTGAGGGATTTTTCAATAAGGATGTATGAGAACATTATTTATAAGTTTTAAAACACTGAGGGCTGGTCGAAAGAGGTTAACTACAATATTGGAGTCAAACAAGGTTGTCCCTTGTCCCCTACCCTTTTTGGCATATACATTGACAAGTTAGAAGATTGCTTGGAAAAAGTAGGTTGTTTCAACCCTACTCTCATTGGTATATGCATCAATATTCTTGTTTATGCCGATGATATTGTTATTATGGAAAGGAGTCCCCATGATATTGAAAACCAAATAATAATCCTCAAGGATTTTTGCTTCAATATGGGTATGACTATTAATACTGATAAGACTAATGTCATGATTATCAAATCCAATAAGATCGCTTATGATACCTTCGTATATGAAAACAAAAACTTGGAGGAAGTGACTTCATACAAATATCTTGGAGTTGATATTCACCACAAGCTCAATTAGAATTATAGCATTGAGAAAAGGATTATTGGGGGATGTAAAGCTTATTATGGGCTTGCAAACAATTGTAAATTAGTCGATCTTTGTATTTGGGATAAGAAGAAACTCCTCATTGAGACTTTTTTTACACCTATTGATCTTTATGGATGTGAATTATGGGGCTGTAGTATCTCTCATGAATCCTGGAGAAATATAGAGAAAATACAAAAGAATTTTATAACCTATAATCTCAAAATTAAAGGAAATACACCCTATCCCATTCTCCTCTTGGAAACAAGCGTCTCCCCCATTGAGAGCACAACTATGAATAGATAAATAATGTATAAGAAGAAGTTAAACAATATGGAATACAAGAGGCTTCCTAAAATTTCTTCAAAATCGAGTCATAACCACCATCGACTCAAGCGAGGATGGCATAAAGATGCCCGACATTGGCTAGACTATTGGGGAATCATGTAAGACACCATTTTGTAGAATAAATATACTATTAAAAATATCATCAAATCAAAATTTAAGGATAAAATGTGGTGTGATAAAGAGTTAGAGGAAAAAAGAATATTAAGGTATTATAAGGATGTAATCTACCCTAATCTAGAAGATCAAAATTATCTATTTGTTTTGACATGTGTAAAGAAAAAAATAAACATTGCTAAGATAAGAACAAATTCTCATGAGCCTCATAGTGAAACTGGCATTGGTCAATTCCTAAAACAACATGGGATGAAAGAGTGTGTCACGTTTGTGACACTAGCAAGGTTGAAGATGAAAATAAGTTTCTCTTAGATTGTCTACCTTATACCCATATTAGATCTCGTTTTCAGAATATTTGTCACTCTACCAACCTTCCTAACCTCTTAACTCAACAAAACTATGGTGATCTTGGAAATATTCTCTTAATTATTTTTTAGCACAAAAACAAAATTCTAAAGAATCACAAGTAATCACTTACCCTCTTAAGGTCTGATAGACCAATTCGGTCTTAGAGGACGTTAATCATCATCATCATCATCATCATCATTATCATCATCATTATAGATTATGTAAATTGGTGAACTTATATCAAAAAATTATATATTAAACATAAAGACTGTAACAACCTAAAATTTCTAAACATCATTAAGTTTCATAAACCTTTTATGAAATAAACTTAAACAATAACTTGGTAGCATAATATTGATTTTCATAACAGCAACTTCAGTAACTTAGATTTATCAACAAATTCTAAATTCATGGAAGAATGAAATAAATACATAACTTAGCAAATACCTGGTTCTGATGCTAATTTCTGTTGCCTCTTGCCTTGTTGCTGCCTTACTACTACCTGCTACCCAGATCAACCCTGCCACAAGCCAGAAAATAACTGCCCAAAACTATTGTCCTCCCTGCCAACTAGGAAAAACTACCTAGCTCCAGGATATCTACGGATATCCTGGCCCTCCATGCCCAAAACCTCCAGCAACTCGGTGGCTCAACTGATCAAAATCACAACCAGAAACTCTCTCTGCTCACAACAAGTTCAGAGTCATCCAAATCCCTGCCCATCGAATGATCCCCCGTCAACTTTTTCCCTTTCCCTTATTCCTCCTGCACTGACTCATGCAGTTACTCCTTCAACCACCCTCCATCCTCCGTCCTTCGTCCCGAGTTAATGTTTTATCTTCTCGGGATCCATGGTCATCCCTCTCTGCATACGCCACCATTTTATAACATTTTCATTGATCTTTTAAATTATAATTCTCAGGTCATTAAATGTGATCTGTAGTTAGAGTATTACTTGGTTAACCACAATTATTTTCCTTAATTAATTTTACTTTATGATCTTTAAACATTTATCCATCTAGGGTCGTTACAAAGACTTAATTTAAATAAAAATGCAATGATATTTTTATAAATTACAAAGTTCAATATGGTTGAAACTATAATTGTAAAATTACCATAAACATTTTTCTATTGCATAGTTAGTTCATATATATTCATTCTAACTAATTCTTTTTGAAAAAAAAAATTACATATGAATAAATGTTATTTTCCATTGTATTAATTATTCATTTTTAATAGACTCTTCTACACTAAAAAATGTTATTATAAAATGTTATGATATCCAATGATAAGCATTATATTGGCCCTAAAATTTTATGGATGCAAATTAATCTTCCTATTGTTATTTTTTTCATTATTTTGTAAGTTGATTGCTATCAAATTTTAAATTTCTTCATTATTTGTGGTTTTACTCAACATTGGGGGCATAATTTTATAAACATTTCCAAAAGCAATGATAAAAGTATGCAAACTAATAATTTATTTAGTTAAAAACCAAATTATCACAAAATCATGTTAGAAATTTATTTTTTAAATTATAAACCACATTATTTGTTAAATATCTTACTTTTAAATCTACAAAATACATGAACATAAACTCAATTTTTGAATCATCATGTTAACATATCATAAAAAAATGTTGTACTATTAAACATGGATATCTACCATATTATTACTTCTAATATCAACATGGATTATTAGGATAAATAGGAAACTATGTAAATTAAAATATTACCATTCAATATCTAAACACGTTTCCAACTATAAAAATATTATATGTCGTTGCATATATATAAAATCAAAAAAATTAATTAAATAACTCATGCATGGTTTAAAATATTCACAACTCAAATGCTCAAGCAAGGAATTACAATGCAAATCTTAAAATTATTTCCCTAAGAGATATAAGGATCAAATTCATATCACTAACAAAACTTCTTTATACAATTTCCTGAGTGTGTCCAACGATAAGAGGATTGTTAATAAATGTATAAATGTCACCTTCTATACACATCAAAATTCTAAGTACACCATTGTTACTATGCTATTTTTAAGGTCTCAATATTTCTATAACATGTTGGTAAAGGGTCAAACATCTAACATCTTGAGGCATTTTTGAACATGATAATAATTCTTGTGACTTTATCATGATAACAATTCTTAAAATTTTATATAATTAAACATGCAACAACATATAAATATGTTCAAATAACAATATAAAATTCTATTTCAATCAATAGTTCCATGCAATCACAAATAATTTGAAAGAAAAAAACATTACACATCAAACTGACTATTAACCAACTAAATTTTTTCAAAGATTTGTTATAATTAACTTAAAATTTCCTCTGTCACAAGATGAATAAAAAAAAATATAATTAACGAAATAAAGATAAAAAATAAAATACAACAACAATATTAATGATGAAATAAAACATGTACATATCACTCTTTGTTGTCATCACCCTGATTATATTCCTTGCTTGGCATGATAACAATATTGTTCTCAAAAATATGTTTTGATATAGGGCCATGTTTTAATGTGAACCAACAATCCCTATCCAAAACATCTGGGTAAATAAACACTTGGTTGTGGTGTTTTGGGAAACCATAAAGCTCCTTAGCTTCATCCCACATCTTTCAAGAGTTGATACATATCATCCCACTATTGTGATCTTCCTTTACATTATTTTGATCAAAGGTGTCCCTCCACTTGCACCTAAAAATAACACATTGGAAAGAAGAGAAGTCCACTCGAATGGTCTCTTGTATCTTTCCAACATAACCTAACATCCCTTGTATTAGGTTTTGATCGTGGTGGCTAGCACAACTAGATTGGTCAAACTCGACTTCCACTCCATAGTCTTGTGTCATGTTTCCATCATCGATATTCTCTATGCGAAAATGATGTCCATATCCTGACATAGATGGGAACAAATGCACCTATAAAAAAGTGAAAAAATCACAGTGTCATGTGTCTAATAAGCCAAACAATAAAATATAAAATATAGATGTTACAATTAATGTTGATTAATTGGGTTGGTTTTCATTGATGTCAACCCTTGAAGCAACTCTAGTAGAAAATTATGGTATCCCCATAAGTGTGGATAAGGGACCCATGTTTTTATAAGAAATTATTTAATGAAGTTTTGTGAAATTGCAGGAAATACTACCATGGATGGATAGTACATGTGATTCCATTTCTGGTTATATGTGGTACATCACGTAGTTCTTCACGATTGAAGAGATATGGCTTAGTGAAGTTGGAGAATCCTCATGTGTTATATAGAATCCCATAGAAGGTCAAAGAAGTCAATTATTTTAGAAGATCCTAGAAGAATTTTACTAGTCAAAGTGGTTGTAACTAGGAGTTAATCATGAGTAAATTTGTTGTAATATGAAAATAATTAAAAATTAATTAGTTGCAACAAGAAGTGGTGAGTTTTCTATTTATCATAAAGTGGTTGCAAATGGGTAAAGTAGTTAAAAGTGGGTTATCCATACAATAAGTAATTTGGGTAAAATAGTTAGAAGATAACCCTTAAAGGAAGCTACTTGGAGAGTACAAATAAGAGAGAAAGGGTCTCTCATTAGCACCTAGTTTTGAGAACATTAAATATATATTTTGTGAATTTTTATGGACATGAATAATTGATAAATCTATAGAAGTGTGTCTGAAGTAGCGACGAGAGAAGTTGCAGGAGTCAAAGGGTCAATATTATGGGCATTGAACTAGGTTTTTACTGAAGACATCTGCAGGTTGAGGTACTAGAAGGGTGTGGATGTCCACAGGCCACAGTGGGACAAAGCATGGATACCCGTAGGTTTATCGAAGACAAAGTGCGGATCTATTGCCAAAGATGAAAATGAACATTAGATCCATCATCAATGATAATTTGCAGGGCTGAGAAGTGGCTACAGGAAGGTATAGCAGTGAGAAGGTACACCAAAGCTATCTATAATAACAAAAGTTATGTTATATGCTTATCTTAAGTAAATATTTGGTGAATGATTGGGTTATAGCTATGGGAGATTGAGCTCTTTTCCTTGAGGGACTATTGGTTGTATGGTATATTATGTATCAGACAGGTCTACAAGGATACATTTCTACTGTACTAGTTGTTTGTTGTTGGGATACTTCATTGAGCAACTTGTTAATACATATCCTATGTTATTTGGATCATGGTTGAGGGTTTAGGGTTGAGATATAATGTTATAAGTACATGATTATTTTTTATAACAATGAGGGTTTGATGTATGGTTAATGTAAGGGTTTCCTATATCACACAAGATAATTAAGACATATGTATGAACCTAGTACATATTTTTGTTAGATCTACTTGGATATTAGATGAGTATTCTTTCCTATCAGATCAATTAGCTTGTGAGTATATATAGAGAGGTTAGATAGTGGATGATATTGATACAATGACATAGACAGAGTAACAGAGAGAGTTTTAGTGAACTAGAAAAGTTTTTTTCTAGTCCATGATTTGTAGCAAACAAAGGCGCGAGCATCTATGAGTTGCAATATAGGAAGGTGTGGACATCCATGTGTTGTAGAATAGACAAGTCACATATATGCATGAAAGTTTTGAAGAAGTTTGGTAATGGTTGGGACATGATTTCAGTGATATTTATGACAGTGACAGAGTTGATACAATGACAGTGACAGGTTTTCTACAATTGTCATGTATACTTAAGGGCGGGAGGATGGGAAAAGGACAGGTGGTTGTATCTACCTTCTGGTTGTAGTCAGAGAACATAGGGGGTTGTAGCCTCCTTCTCATTGTATCCAAAGAATTGGAGAATTGGAGCTTCCCTCAGGTTGTATCCTAAGAATCTAGTGGGTTGGAGCTTCCTTCCAGTTGCATCTGGAGAACAAAGGA
>JASDQU010816020.1:12219-30993 GCA_032191745.1 Picea mariana
AGTTTGTAAAATTTGGTAGCACGAGCTAGGTGGGTTCCCAACCAGGGCTGGAATTTCAAATTTATCTTACCTGTCAAGTGAAATTTTAATGATGATCATTTGTTTTTCATGTCTGTCATTTTACGTTTTACCCCAAATTCATGAGTGTCAAATTGTCTTGTGTTGTTATATGTAAATTTGAGTAGGTCAGTGAATGGACACTCAATTAACTATTAACAATTTATGTGAACTACAAGTATGGACTAATTAAATTTGAAGGATTGGGAGTCTGAAACTAATTAATTTTTGTTTATTGTTATATTTAATCTTCCAACAAACCTTTGCCCAACCCTTCTTAAGTGTGAGACCTAGGTATAGGAAAATGACATACTATAGTAATCTAAACACCTAGAAGCTAGAATTTATAACAAATACACTATAAAGTGAAGTGGAACATCAAACTAATGAGTTAGAATTTTTTGTAGAAATAAATTTTAACATATGAATTTTGTAATCCACTTGTCAAATACATATAAAAACCAAAAAAACTTCCTGTACGATGTCAAATTCCAATCCTGTTTCCAACCCCCAACTATGGGAAAGTACTTCCCAAGTTCCCACTATTTAATGTCGCAAGTTGAATAATGAATAGCACCGTCACTTAGTCATCTGACAAAGCACCATACCTCGATCCCCACGAGAAGTCTTGAAGATTTACCTGAATGTACACGGGGCTAAAGCTTGCATCTCATAACTGAACAGGAGCACCCATTTGTGCTTCTTTGCATGCAACTTGTTAGTATTTTGCTTTTCTCGATGTTCCTGTACAAATATCGAGTAACGTCATAGACTAAAATCTCCCACTGCTCAATTAACAGAAAGAAATTAAACCTTTTGGTTCATTGATGTCTCTTTTGAAGTTGCTTTATTTAGGTTTTAATTTTTAAGTCTTTATTTTGGCTCAGGATTATGGTATTTATTTATGAGAGGATAGTGAGTTTAATATTTAATAATTGTTAGGTGTAAAGTGTAATGGTTAATAACATCTCATTTCTTTCTTTTTTTGAAGTTAACATATTCAAATCTAAAGAGGGTAAGGTATGTATATTTTTGTAGATTTTAGTAGTTAAATCGTTACAGAGGGGTCCCTTGTCCCAAAAACAAATAGTCTCATATATCAATTTAGTGTCTAGCTTTACAGTGAATTTAAAAATAGATTATTATTATTATTAATTTAAAATTATTACAAATTTACTACGTAGATTAGATTATGTAGATTTAATTTGTTATTTGAATTTTGAATTTTAATTTTGACGCTCGAAGACATTGGGTTTGACGAGTTATCTTAGTTAAACATAATTTTGGCCCTAATAGCAAATATGATATGTGATACCTCTTCTTTCAGTTATAAGTTTCAGGTGTTTGATCCTGAGTTCTGAAATTTAGGGTGTTTTGTTTTCTCCAACAGATTTGCTGATACGTTTTAATATGTATCTTAGTTGCATTTTAGTCTGATGATGATGAAGCACTACGATTGGTTATGTTAAACGAAATTTTAGTTAATACGCTGGCAAACAGATTGTTTTCCAGAATTTGTAATTTTTTTTAAGTCTGTTTCAACACTTGGCTATAATAAAAGCATTATCACACTAAGTGGATTGGGTACCTTCTTTATTGTTTTGGCTTTGGCCTGTTAATATCTTGTAGTAATGAGATTATGGATTCCTGCTGTTTGTTATATTTAAACTTGATATCTGTATTGACATGTCATGCTGTTTGAAATTTGGATGTTCGTTTTTCCTGTCAAGCTTACCTTAGGGAGTGCAAATTTGTAAAATTGGGTAGTTTGAACTTTGAAACAGAGTTTCGTAAAGACATTGTTGAACTAAATTTCAGTTTTAACGAAGAACAAAGATGGTGTCTGTTATTTGGGTTTCATTTTGTAAAATTTGGTAATTTAGGGAGGGTATACCCTTATAACTTGTTCTGATGAACTGGATTTACATGATTTGTGATGTAAGTTGGGTAGATGCTTTGTGCAAAGTTACTGGGATTATTTTGGTGCAAGTATGGTCCTTCCATCATTATAACACAAACCATTGACATGATCCTCAATGATATTTTGATTCTCTCTTACAATTCATTATTACTATTTCCATGATTTGTGATGTAAGTTGGGTAGATGCTTTGTGCAAAGTTACTGGGATTTTTTTTGGTGCAAGTATGGTCCATCCATCATTATAATGCAAAAAATTGACATGATCTTCAATGATATTTTGATTATCCCTTACAATTCATTATTACTATTTTGCACTTATTACTATTTTGCACTCATAGAAGCTGATCTCGTTTAATTGTTAAAGGTCATTATAACACAATTAAGTGACATGTTCATTGATGATATTTTGAATATCCCTTTCAGAAATGCCACAATTCATGATTTCCATTCCGCACTCCTCTCAGTAGCTTAATCTGAATCTTCAGTCTAATATTTAAAGGCCATTATGTTTATTTCTGTGTAATCATACCCAGGGGCATTAGGCATCTTATCTAGCAGCCTGTTCATTCTCCTCATAACTTCATAACTGTTTACTTAATTTCTATGAAGAATGAAACTACATTCTTCCTTTTTCCAAACATATATTGAAACACACAATATCTCACCCTCCGGCTTTTGGCGATTAAATCTATCGTTAATATGGAAATCTTCCAAAATTATAAGTTTAAAGTTCAGATTTGTTATTTGTTGTCCCACCAATTCCAAGTTAAAACGAGGCCCTGAACCAAGTCTTTTAAAGTTCAGATTTGTTATTGGTTGTCTCCCACCAAATCCAAATGAAACTACATCCTTCCTTTTTCCAAACATATATTGAAAAATACAATATTTCACCCTCCGGCTTTTGATGATTAAATCTATTGTTAATATGGAAATCTTCCAAAATTACAAGTTTAAAGTTCAGATTTGTTATTTGTTGTCCCACCAATTCCTAGTCTTTGCCTAGCCCTGAACCAAGTCTTTTAAAGTTCAGATTTGTTATTGCTCGTCCCACCAATTCCAAAAGCATATGTAAGATTCGTTTACTTCCAAAATTACAAGCTCAGATATTTTTCAACTTTTTACCTCGAGGCTTAAAGTATGGTGTTGATCCAAATCTATAATCTTAGCATTGATATTGGTTCCCTGACCAATTTCAAAATCATAGGTCTGAATTAGTCTCCTTCTCCCATTGTCAATTAGTAAATTACCCTGCCTTGCTCGGATCATTTTTGGCATTCCCATCATATTATACACGGTCAAAACGGTTTTGAATTAAATACGAGGGCAATTGTAAAATTATTGCTTATTGCTCGTGCTTTAACACAGTTCTTTTCTCTGTTGATTTTCGCTTCTGCATTCTTTCCCTGCTCACTGTTGAGTAATTTTTGTTCTTTGATTTGTCTGTGTATGATTTGTTGTTTTACCAGGCGTTGTGTATGATTTGTTGTTGTCCCAGTAGTAATGAGTTGGTGGTAGTATTAAGGTTAGGTAGGGATGGTGATGATCATATTATCAGTATAGATCTATCTTAACTTTGGATCTATGAAGCTTCGAGAGGAATTAAATTTCTTGAGGTGCAAACCTTTCCTTTTGCATATTATTATTATTATTGTGGAGCTTAAAGTGCAAGATAATGAAGCACGAGGTACAGTAGACTCTTTGATTCTATTTCTTGAGAATTAATCTTTTTAATCTTCTTTTCTCTTGGTTTAATTAGATTAGTTTAATTTAATTTGAATATATATATATTTTTCATTTTGTAAAAGGTTAAGTCTACATATTATTATTATTCAAGAATAACATGTGTCAGCTCCACATTGAATTTAAGCATAAAATCACATTAATATTAATGTTAAATAGGGAAGGTAATAATCATATTATTATTTTTTAATCTTCTTTTATCTTGGTTTAATTAAGTTAGTTTAATTTAATTTGAATATCCCCTCTTGGACTCGAACCCCGTTTCCATCCCCCACCCTTAATTAATAAGTGAATGAATTAGTAGATGTTCCCATGATTTAGGCTTCTTAGATCCTTTACATTGGGCTTATGGTCTGCTATGCTGCTGCTTATGCTATGGTGCTCTAGGAATTAAAAGGGTGAATCACAGGAATATATATATATATATATCATTTGGTAAAAGGTTAGGTCTACATATTAGTATTATTCAAGAGTAAAACATGTGTCAGCTCCACGCACGGAATCACACTAATATTAATGTTAGGTAGGGAGGGTGATAATCATATTATTATTTAAAGAAAACAAATTCTACAGGGAACAGCTTAGTTGCAGTTATGTAGCGTGTTCACGGTTAAATAGTTTCTGTTCTTGTTGCTTGTGCGTGTATGTTTCAGCATTATCCTCAGTCCTAATGAGTTAGTGGTTAGTATTAAGTTTAGGTAGCTATGATGATTGATCATCATCATGATTATTTTTAGCAAATTTATTTAGGCCAGTTCTTGGTTACAGTTATGTAGCCATGAGGTCTGACTGGGTGCTTGCAGTAGTTGCTTCTCCTTGCATGCGTTGGATGCTGCTCCTGATCATAAAAGTGAGGCAGGCGATCTTGATGGCCTTTCTATGCCCAGTTAAACTTTTTAAACTTTTGCATAGAATTGAGGGTAGATCCAGTGGCCGAAAATGTTAAATATAAAATTTACGTRTATTGTAGCAAGGAATGCAGTTTAATGTTTATGCTTGTGAACTATTGGAGTTTATGGAAGATGGTCTTAATTGTTTTCTAATTAATTGAATTTGTTAATAGTATGCCTGGACAGTAGGTTGCCTGGATTCCTGTAAAGCTTTGATTATTTAGTGTGAGATTGCCACTCTCTCCCAGCCAAGGAGACTTAAATCTTATTGATGGTTTCGTGAACCCTCCTGTGATTGCTGCGAACGCATGTTAGGCATTTTTGATGGTTGAATTTTATTTGTTTTGATTGATGTTCCCAACGCTGGATGTATTGACTTCAAATAGTAAGGTATTTTGGTTTAATCCACTTTCCCCCCTTTGGGGGTTGCTTTCTCAAATCAATTGTTCCAGCGGGGGGACTCACTGGGTTGGCTATTTTAAGCCAAAATTAAGTGACATTATGCAAGTGAATGGATTGGCCTATGGTCTGAAAAGTTTATTGTCAATTTCCTGAAGATGGATTCATACAACTGGTTAAGTAAACTTCTTGTATAACTAGCTGGGGACCCCACCCTTTGTAGCTGGTTGTGTAGAATCAACACAGAATTCCTCGGTCATGTTATCAACTTATCCGGCATACCAGTCAATGAAGCCCCCACCCCAAAGCTAGGTTGTTACGTTAGATTAATTCTCATATTCAGCTCTGTGAATCTGTCCTACAGCTATTTGCATCCTGTTAAAATGAACTCTGTTTTGTCATCCAGATGTGGAATTTAGTATTTCCATCACACAACAGATTAACTTGTTAGACCATGCACATATCTGATTTGTCTGAATATGGATTAACATAAAAACTGCAATATATCCATGTATTACATTGCACAACTATGGAGTGTGATCTACACATGTTGTATAAGCCTTGGAGCCAGATCTAGGATGGACTTGATAATATAAATTTGGCATTCATAACATTGGTAACTTTTTTATTAGAGTTTCCTTGTTAAACCTTGTTCCGGTTCAGCTTTACGGGTGTGCTTTCTGTTACACTATTGTCTAGACTCTAATTTAAGATGACTTTTAAAATATAATTTCGAAATCTCAAAATTGGCATACTGACAACATTTTGTGCTTCCTATAGGTCTTGGGAGTGTGTTTCTGAATATATCAATTTAAAGAAAGCATGTGTGGAGTACTGGAGCATTCAAAAGTCAGCGAGGATAATGAAGATAATGGAAAAGTTGAACTTATTGAGAAACAACTGAATAAAATGAAGGAAACTCAAAAATGTTTCTCGATTCTCCTCGAACTAGCAGCAAATAATGACCTGATTGGATTTAAGCAAGCTGTTGAGGAGGATGGTTCAGCTATTGATGAGATCAGTTTTTGGTATGGGCGTCATAATGGTTCCAAACAGATGGGTTTGGAGCAGAGGACTCCTCTGATGATTGCCGCCCTTTTTGGTAGCATAGATATATTGACTTATATATTATCTGCTTATGCGACATGTGGAATAGATGTTAACTTAAAATGTGGGTCCGACAGGAGCACTGCCCTACATTGTGCTGCTGCAGGAGGGTCTAGTTTTGCCGTTGAAGCCGTGAAGTTATTGCTTCAGTCAGCCGCAGATGTTAATTGTTTCGATGCTAATGGAAAGAGGCCTGTAGATGTGATTGTGGTTTCCCCAAAGCCCTCTAATGCGAAGGTCATATTGAACAATATGCTAAAAGCCGAATATCATAGCAGGGCAGGTGCTTTGACAAAGGTTCTTAGTAGAGTTTCAGATTATGGCAATACCGACTTATCTGGACGAGGGTCCAATAGTCTGGGCTCGCCGCCACATCTCTCTTCATCTCTTGAAGCACAGAGTCCTAAAGTGTTAATGTCATTTCCGAAGATTCCTGAGGCATCAAGGAATTTTGCTGATGGTATTGAGAAGAAAGAGTATCCTGTTGATCCTTCTCTTCCTGACATAAAGAATAGCGTGTATAGCACTGATGAGTTTCGAATGTATTCTTTCAAAGTGAGACCTTGTTCTAGAGCTTATTCTCATGACTGGACTGAGTGCCCATTTGTGCATCCCGGAGAAAATGCCAGAAGACGAGATCCTCGTAAGTATCACTATACTTCTGTTCCTTGTCCAGAGTTCCGGAAAGGGACTTGTAGACGTGGTGATCTGTGCGAGTTTGCACATGGTGTTTTTGAGTGTTGGTTGCACCCTGCTCAATATCGAACTCGGTTATGCAAAGATGAAACAAATTGTACAAGAAGGGTGTGTTTTTTTGCACACAAACCTGAGGAGTTGCGTCCTTTGTCTGTATTTACTGGGTCAGCTGTGCCGTCACCCCGAACTTCATCTTCATTGGATATGAATTCAACCATGAGCCCTCTTACACTGGGTTCACCATCTCCTGTTTTCGCGATGTCTTCTCTTTCACCTTCAAATCCTCCGCAGGGGGGCTTATCCACCCCCCCAATGTCTCCATCTTCATCATCTGCGAACTCATTAGCTCATTCATCATTTGGTGGAGCCTGGCCACAACCTAATGTACCAACATTGCACCTTCCCGGTGGCAGTCTTCAAGTTGGTCTTCAAGCTAGTCGCCTCCGAGCATCACTTAATGCCAGAGATGTCTCTCTTGAGGAATTTAACAGAGATTCAGATTGTGAAGGGCAACTTATAAATGAATTTTCTTCTCTTTCGGGGCCTGGAAACACCTTGTTTCGGTCTGGAAAATACAAGAGTCATGGCTGTAGTGTTGCTCCAGTTAATCTTGAGGATCTATTTGCTTCTGAGATGTCTCCTAGGAGACCAGGCCTTGAACCTTCTGTGTTTTCTCAGATAAGCTCTCAAATTCAGTCTCATAAGGCAGCTCAAGGCCAGCCTCAGGTGCAAACACCAATTAGTAGTCAGATTTCTCAGATACATCAGATGCAGCAAGGTGCAATAGGTGGTCAAGGAAGCGGCCATTTGCACTCTCCAGTTCAGCCATCACACTGTATGTCATCTCTTGGTTTAGATTTGGAGCGACAGAATTCTAATGGGTCTTCTTTATCACCAGCTTTGATGGCTGCTATGAAGTCAAGATCTGCTTCATTTGCACAGAGGGATATCCGGTGCTATAGCTCTCGTGATTTAGGTGCTCATGGATCTTTACCATCATTGGCAGATTGGGGTTCTCCTACGGGTAAAGCAAACTGGGGGGTTCAAAAGGGAGAGCTTAATAAATTTAGGAAATCAGCTTCATTTGGCTTCCGTACCTCAAATGAGCCAGATTTGTCTTGGGTTCAAACCTCGGTGAAAGAAAATCCAGTTGATGCTGTGGAGGGATGCACTGTAGGTTTCTCTCTAGAAGCATTGAGAAACAGACAGTCAGAGAACATAAATAATGCAGTGCTGGGTACTTGGGCTGAGCAGCAGATGCATTTGGATCAGCAAATGGTAGCTTAACATTCCAAGATCTAGGGACTATACTCCCTTTTTTCCATTTTGTTATTTTTTTAAAGCTTGACATTTTGGACCCAAAAATATCTGGTCTTTTAGCTGTTTTATGACATTTACCCTAGAGTATAGCTGGTAAACAACCCTGGGGATATAGACCCTACTTGTAGGGTTGTTTTGGAAGGTGTGAGCGATTGGTCGTCAAGAAAAGTTGACGAGACAGGGCAAAATTTGATGGTACGTGGGCGTCTTTAAGCATATGAAGTTTGAACTAAGGTATTTGGCAATAGGATGGTCAAGTGGATGAAACCTGTTTCGAATTTCTAGTTAGAACCAACTTTGAAAGGAAACTCAGAGTTTCAATGTTCAGCTTTGACTACATTCTTGAAATGTTATAGAAGCTGGGGACTCTTCCTGCTTCTCGTCCTATTCTAGGGCATGCTTTGCAGGCGGCGAATTTTGGCTCTATCCGTTATCTTCATACTGGATCAACTAATTATTGGATGGAGCAAGATGATGTAACTTATAAAAATTGCCTTCAATCTAACTGTATTTATGTATTTTGATATAATGGCCTGAAGCCAATGTGCTTGGAAAGAAGGTCAAATCTCAGAAAGTTATGTTAGAGATGTGTTCTTTAAAACGATTATTTGTATTTTTTATCAATCCATCATTGCAGTGCCAAAGTTGAACTTAATCCGTTGATATTATATTAGAATGCAGTCTGTGAGGGGCATGATATCGATCTGAGTACAAGGTTGCAGCCGCCAATCAAATGTTACTTTAAACATTTAGAGCTTGCAGACAAGTATAAGGAAATAAATGTCAACCTTGTCTGACTATTGTTACAGAATGTGATATTCTGTTTTGTTGTAATGGAAGTGTAATAACTAAAATTTCAGGGGTGATGTTCGGTATTGACATGGTAGAATGCTGTTTCATTGTGTAGCATGAGTAAAATTTTCTGGTCTTGGCCCATAATGGCTTTATCTGAATTTGTTAGCATCAGTGCTCTTGATTGTTCACAACAAACTGTAGCTGAATAAATGAACTTGCCTACTGTTCCATTTTCTTTTACAAGCGTGGAGCGGTTAAGAGGTCTATTTGACAATAGAGCTCAGGATAGAATTTTTTTGGCTATGGGAATTAAATAGATAAAACATTTCATGTCCCTTTCTCAGCAAGTAAGGTTAATTCACGGGCGCTGGTCTATTTGATAGTTATGGGTATTGGACATGATATTTGATGTCTGATTCTTTTAATTTTTGATGTTAGTTGTATGCCGTTTGTTCAAATACATCTTTTCTCACTGCATGCCCTCAATCATAGCTGGTCTGAATATTTTATGTGCAGTATTTCTTTGACGTATACTCCTATTATGGCCATTGTCCAAAATAGATTCTTTTGATGAGTGCGCTTATAAAGGTCGGATATTTAGCTATCCACGGGAAAGGTTGGATTGGCATTGTTTACATTCTTTTCTATCTCCTTTCCATGCTGTGAAAATTATGTTGGTATGTTATCTGTGATTGTCCAGTGAGATGCACGGGTTTTAAATGGTCTATAATCTCAATAAAACCTCATATTTATGAGGTGCGGGCATTCTGTTCGAGGCTTGGAAGATCTAAACTGACCGTGTTGTGTAACAAGGTCACTCCCGGCGACTGGGGCACCATTTTTCCCTTGTAGAAATTAGAAACATCTATGTGCAGAGATCATCTATAATGTATCAGTGCAAATGAATTGCAGGTTATGCGTCTCCATGCATATAGGGGTATGGTTAATGCTTTTTAAAAAATGTAATATGGAAATGTACTATGCCACTTTAGTTTGTTATATTTAATTTGCTATATATATTTGATTGGGAAATCAGTAACTAGTTTGGTATGTATTTGTGTTACATGTAGTCGTGTTATTTGTTTGTTATTACTATCACCTCAGGCATGTCAATGCGGTTTCTCATACAGCATATAAGGTTAATCGAAAATTTCGAATTGATGACTTCACATAATAGAGTACCTTAACAATACACTCTATCATCAACTGTTCTACACCCCGAAAACCCCTTAGTTTACAATATTAAAATGGAAAAAAACATTCATTATTATTTTATTTTGATTATTTATGATTTATTATAGATATTAATAAGTTAAGTTGATGACTATTTGGACAACCAATTAAAAGTGAAAATTGATAACCTTTTTGTTAATCTTAATTTTTAACTTCATGTCTTGGACCGTTGTATGAATTGGGAAATAGCTTATGTACATTCCAAAATGTTATCATATGGATCGGAGAAGAGCTCTTTGCATTCCAAAATATCAATGATGGGAGTGGGACAACTGAATTTGTAAAAGTGCTTTCTAATAATTGGGAGACCGTACACACTTTTAAGGTGGTATATATCGTCTCTTCCTGCAAGTCTAAATGTCATGCAACACATCATACTCTCAAGAAGTTATACACAAAATTTTGGTTGTGGATATTTTGAAAGTGTGGGCATTTTTCAATTGTTGGGTATATGTTAGTGAAACATGTCTATTTGTTTGTGAGTTTGGCATAAATTAACTCACTTTGGTTTAGGTGGTTTTTGATATTTTTAGATTAAATATTGGGATTGCATTTGGATTGTAAATAAGGTTTTTAGTTGAGATTGTATTTGAAGTGTGAATAAGGTTTGTAGTAATCAAAGAATTTGGAATATATTAAGAGATATAAAACATTGTTGGTATTGTTAAGAAAATTGGGGCATATTTTTTGATTTGTACATTGTGTTGGATATTTCGATGGATAGTTTTTCAATACAAATTTTACAATGCTATTGCAAATTCATTACAAAGACATATAAAACATTGTTGGTATTGTTAAGAACAAATGGGGTATATTTTTTGATTTGTACATTGTGTTGGATAATTTGATGGGTAGTTTTTCAATACAAATTTTACAATGCTATTGCAAATTCATTACAGCATGCAATGATTGTTTATGATTAAGATATAATATTAAAAACATATTGGTTTTCTCATAAAAAAATATATAAGAAAATGAACACAGATTACAGTGGTGGAAAAAAATATCATTGACACCAAGATTTACCATAGAGAAACATGCGAGGGAAAAATTGAAAGAATAAATAAGGTTTGTGCCGCCTTCATTTTATTTTCAGTCACATTACAAAATAGACAATGATATTATTATTCATTATGGAATAGATGGATATTGGCTGAAGTAGGATATTGTGGGGTTGTCGCTGCCTTCTGCTTTGCTTAGATATTTCATTCCTTTGCATTGCGTAGGTGATGGAGTATAAAATTATTACATTAGGAATGAAATCCCTTACTCTCTTGGTCGTTAAGGTTTTAACATCACTTTATGGGTGTTATGATTAAGATTTGTGCATTCTCCAACCCCTGATTGGGGTTAGGGCTCTAGACCCTTCAAAATTTTCTTGAAAGTCCACAAGTGACTAGCTCCAGGTTTGTAATGGGCATTGAAGTGACAACCACTTGATACTATGGTGGTCAAATCAATATTAAAATTGTCGGAGGTATAACTTTCTCACATGAGCCCCATTTTTTGACTTTCTTTATCTTGTTTGATATCTCTTAATGAGCTCTTCACAACCCTTTGATCACAAAAATGTAGTTTAGGCTCATAACTAGGGAATTTTTCAGTTTTGACCATGCTTAGTTGATATTAGTTCCACTACAAAATGACCCTTGCAAGACCATAGTTTTGATTTTCCACCATATAAAGCACCAAAAAGAATAAACAAATACATAATGATCCATTTTGGATCACATGTTTCCATTTGGGTAGGCTTTTGGTCAAACTTTTATTTATGAAGAAGATGGGACAATTTTCTCGATTTTCTCTTTGAAACAACACTTGGTGTTGCTTGCTAGAATTCTTGTTGACTCCTTTTGGTTTATCTAGTCTTTTCACAAAATCACGCCTTTTGCGAATCTCTGTTGTCTTTTTACCTCTATACAACGTTTTTGGTTATCTCTAGGATACTAATATTGTTACTTCTTGTTTGAGCTAATTAGTCTCTTTTCTTAATGAGCACTTACCGAAGAGAGCCTGGGTTCACCCTTGTGTGCATTAATGGTGTACTTACCATCCTTGATCAAGTAATGTTGGTTAGCTCTTTTCATGAAGATAATCCCCTTCACATACATATAGGGGGCTTCCCAATGCTACACCATGTACATTGAGTGGTACCACATCTACCTCTACTTTATAAATATAATCCACATTAATGGAAGCTTTAAGTGTACATTGTTTGGTAAGTTTAAGTGCAATATCTCTTCTCACCCATCCTAAAGGATATGGATGAGAATGGACATGTATCTCTAGTCCAAGTGCACTTACCAGAGTCTTTGTTACGAGGCCTACTTGCGAACTAGTGTTGAACATAACACCAACTTTGGTCTTCTTGACTTGGCTTTGATATGGAAGATCTTGTAAACTTCTCTTCACTATTATGGATGCTACTAGTAGTGCCTCCCTTTGCATGGTCATGCTTATAATCTTTTTTCCATGTCCACGTTGATATCTCTTTCAATCCCCACATCCATGGCTAGAATGTTCTTCTTCTTGGTCTATGCCTTGCAATCCATGGGATGCAACTCACGAATCATCTTCCAACATTAATTTTAGTGTGACCGTCTCTATTGCAATGGTCACAATGGTTATTTGGATCCTTGCACTTTTGAACAATGTCGACTTCTCTTTCCCCTTACATTTATTCCTTCCTCCCTTAGGAGAGCTCAACTAAAATCTATCTTCTTTGAATCACTTTGTTGTCCTTTCTTTGAGCTCATTTCAATGCAGTGTGCTTGGATGTACTTATCGTTAATGGTGTCAATGTTGAAGAACATTACTTGTCACCTAATGTCACTTGTGGAGTCCACCTAGATACTTAATGACTACATTTAGGTTGCTGGGGGATATTCTCAATCAAATGACTTATTTCATGAACTTTGTAGTGTACCATTGTACACTTTCCCTTTTTTCTTGGTGGTAGTAATTCCATCAATTTCTTTTGTCCTTGTCCTATCTAATATGATAAACTAAGACTTAATTAGGTCTTTGAAAACCTCCCATTTGGTTTCCAAGCGTCTTTGTATAGCATTCCCATCCAATTTGGGCATGCCCCACTAACTTTGATGTGGAAAACACCAATTTTTGTTTTTCTCCTCTTTTTTATCAAAGGAAAACCTTGTAGGATCCCTTTCTCCTTGGAATATTTGGATGGAGGGCCATTCAACCACTAATGTTAATAGTGGTTGGTAACCCAGGGAACTTGAGTGGATTTGAACATATAATCTATGGCCTCCCCGTTAGCAACATGCTTGGGCTGATGGTTCAATTGATTTAGCCAACTCTTGGGATCATTTTTCTCTCATATTATGCACATTGAAATAAACTTCTCACTGTGGCAACTAATGATTTAATTTAATTGCATCAACCTCACCTTCATACGGCTTGATGTTCACTCTGGCTTCTAATTCGAACAAATGCTGGGAATATTTGTCGTTGGAGCTTGCCCTTTCTTTCTCCTTCTCTTATTTATCATCGGGTTTGTCACAAGAGAAAAACTCCCCATTGGCATTGTCTTTTTCTTCAAAGGTTCCAAATTCTCTCTAGTACTAACATTAAGAATGCCATACTCTTGGAGATGTCAACTACTTATGCTTCTATTTTCACAATCTTGCCTCCGATTCATTTGATGGTATATCTCCATGATGACCAATGATGTTTGCGGTTAAACATTGCCTTTTTACCTTGTGTTGATCTCTAGATCCTTATGCTACAATTTTCTCACTTCTTTGGACCTTCAAATTCTCATGAGTATATATTACAACCATTTCGTAGAAAAACCCAAATAAAGCAACTTTGACACCAATATGATTAGTACATTACCTTGGATATTCCAATCGACATTTGGTCCCATCAAAGTTGAGAATGTGTAGTGAATGAAAGGATCCATGATACCACGTGTGGCATGAGGGTAGGGATGGAATATCACTTAAACACCTTAACACCATTGCAAGGGGAAGATAAGGCAGTTGAGTTGCTTGTCAGTTTTAGGGATAAACCAAGAAACCCTATAACAAGATAAAAGATGATCAAAAGGAGACAAAACCATTAGATTAATTAGAACCTCACTATTTGCTAATGTTACCCTAGGTTTGTAGATGATTAGGGTACTTAACTTGGGTTTTAGATCATGATTTACCAACAAACTAAAAGAGGGAAGAGAGCCAACTAACTAGGGTTAATTAACTGGTAATTTCTTTAATAAGCTGGAAACCCTAATGTTTGAAATCAAAATTGAAGACTGGAAAGAACTCACTCAAAATTCACTATTGAAGATGATGAAGCTCCTTGGGATGAATAAGAGAGTTGCGATAGGATTCCAAGAGTGACTCACATTCAGGGAGATCATATACACATAGCTCCAAATTCTTCCAAGACAAGACTTGACTCGATTTTCAATATAATGATGTTTATATACAATATAATAAATATACATTAGATCTACTACTATAAATATCAATCAATGAAAAAACAAAGTAGAGAGACCCTAGCCCCCCTTAGTAGAGATGACACCTTCCTTGCTTTAGTTACAATGGAGCTTCCCTTAAGATTGCAGGATTAAAATTTCTAAGGTATGAATGAAACTAAACAATGAAGATGCCCTAGGATGAATCAATCAAAGCTACAAGGTTAGAGCCAATATAGCCACAACAAATCCATATAGAGTGCTAGAGATGATACATGCAAGTAGCTCAAGGGCTTGATAGAGGTGGAAGGAGTTTGATTGCTCATCCGAGAGTGTCCTTGAAACTTAGAGTTTTCAAAGATAGAAGAATCCAATATTAGAGATATTACAAAGAAGAATTGAATCATATGATAATAATGATAGTAATCTAATTTAAGGTCACAACCTAACCAAAGTCCAAATATGGACATATAATAAATAGAAAAGGGAGTGACCTCATGACATAGGAGATTATTAGGTTAGTCATTGGAGGGTTTGAATTGTATAGAAACATCGTATTGTGCATGTTCACCATGTACTACAAGTATAGTACAATGGTGTCATGGGATTTTAGACTTAAAAGGACTCTTTGTTCTATGTCACAAGTTCATAGTGGTAGTACCCTAAGGAAATCTATGGTGCACTTTCTACCAAGATATGAGATAGGGCTTGAGGGGTTTGATTCAAATTGGTTCCATAAATAGTAAGTTTGAAATGGGTTTGGACTACTATGGACCCAAAATGAGGTATCCTAAGTGACTATGGACCTAACTATTAGGTTTGTGCCCCTAGTGAAATCCATGAAGTTAGGAAATATCCCAAAAGGGTGCCTCGAGGGTCAAAGTTGGTCAAATTGGAGACCAAGGGTTAGAGATGAAGGGGAAGAGGCACCTAAGGAACCCACCTAAGCACTAGACATCACATAGAGGTTCTACATCTAGGGTAAGGTGAGGGGGACTTCAGGAAGGTGGATCATCACATTAGAGCAGTTGTTGAGAGGTATTGTATCATCATAAGATAGGTCATGTATGAATGTAGTGTAGGAGTGCACCACATAATGTATCTTTCAATGGGTAGGTGTATGTGAGTACCCAAGTGTGAATCTCATACATTACGTTTATACTCACTTGTAAAAGCTATTATCCATAATATGGAAATAGTGGCAAGTYGCAAGGAAGRACAKAAGCAAGTAGATGCATGGGAGTAGTCTAGGGGTCTTTGCAGTGTGAGATAATTAGGGAAAATTTTAGGGGCTAAATTTTCCATTCGGATAAATTTCCGTTTTTCCCCAAAAATAATTTGTTAAATACCATTTTTTTTCAAAAACAATTCACCCAATTTCTATAAGATAAAATTATGTTATTAAAARATCACCAAAATTTTCTAGAGGTTATATGAATTTCTTAAAAAATTGAATTTACAAACTATTCTCAAAGATTTATTAATGRCATTTTAAGAATTAGTAAGATTCACCAAAGTTTCTTCACTTCAATATAAGTTTAGATCCTTAAAATGTTCCCTAGATCCCATGCATGATGTCGTGAGGGAATCCTCCATTAGTTGGGCCATGATATCTTGTAGTACATGTGAAGGAATGCCTTGATCATTGATGCAAGGTAGAGATACAAGAGCACCCCTTGGCTTGTTATGATATCAGACAAGCAACATATAAAAGGAAGAAGAAAGATCAACAAGTAATATATGCATGAAAATAAAGAATGCCAAGATAAGAGAGTTTGCAAGCTTAGATACTATGTAAAAAAGACAACAATTAACCTATGAAATATAAATGAAGAGATTAGATAATGATGAGTAAATATAATTAATAGCTTAATTTGATACCTAGGTCCGCATTGGCGTAACACTCTAGTTTTGATCCTTGATGTAGCATTATATATTTGTGAATATTATGAATGGACGAGGGCCCAACAATGTAATATGTAAATATTGTATATCAAAAATAATAAAATGAAATACACCACCCAATGTAGTCAGACACAGATTAGAGTCTTAAGGGGCTATGATTCCACAAGAGAGGGGGATTAATGGAGGGTTTTGAGAGATTCCACATGCCCATATTGTTAAAATAATGGACGTGTTCATTTAACCATAGACAATATAGCAATATTGTCACCCAACCATAGGCCGAAGCCACCCTCGAGCACCTTAACCTTGACAGAGAATAATTCTGGAAGCAAACCCTAGGCCTAATAGCCAATCAAGGAAGTGTGTCACTCTCCAAAGTTAGCATAATGAGTAGAAAGTACAAACCATAACCAATAGAAAGTCCAAGCCTAAACCGAGAATACAAGTTGCAGTAGCTGCAACTGCAACTACTCTCCAGACTTGTGCACTTACTCAATTTCTGCAGTGCGCACTCTTACATTTCTGCAGTTGCGAGCTGTGTCCTCAAAATGAGCTTTGGAATCCTGTATTTATATTGTTTCTCCTTAGTTGTCTGGGTCGACTTCTCATTCTGGAGGCTAAACACTCAATATTAAATATTTCCTTTAGCCGACTTGTCTTCTAGGGTTATGTCCAATGCTTTAGGGTTTCTTCTTGCTTCCCTAAATATTCTATTCTCGTCAGGGTTACATGTGGAGGTTAATACCTCCCGCAACTACCATAATATCAAAACTCCCTCCTAGCTAGGGAGGTATTGAAGGAAATGGTCTTGAGCACAAACATACCATTCAACAGGTAGCATCATCATAGCCATACAAGATATCTCATGATTATATCACGAGCACCATCATCACTATCAATATCATTTGATAGCATCAACTCCATCTGAGTAATCAGGCATGATGCTGAATAAGTCACTCACTCCATAGAGTGATACAAGAACCATTATTCTAATTCGAACGTATGTCCTAGAAGAATAACTATTCCAACAGATGCTGGAAGCCACTCCATGGGATACAAGGACTATTCTTCTAATCCAGACATACGTCCTAGAAGAATAAATGTCCTGGACTATTTTCCTCCTGGAGAATGTTTGTCCACTGACTATCCATCTAGCTGTTAATCATTTTCAACACTACTGATAGTCTACATGGAAATCAGAACAATGTCATTCAATACAACACAACTGTGTCTATCCATAGTAGTACACAACTACTATCCAGTGGTACACAACCACACTAAGTAGCACACGGCTACTTAATCAGTGACACATAGTCACAACCAGTGGAACACATCCACCACAGTAGCATACATCTACCGTCTAGAGACATACAATCTCCATAACAATCATATCATCTGATATCAACCTGCATAGAAACAATATCATGATATAAACTGAGTCATCTGGGCCATTCTTCCACTCACATCTGTGAGATCTGGAAGACCATCTGCCCTTAGAAAGTAAAACATCATCCATGGGCTATCTGGACTATTCTTCTCAAGCACAGAAGAATAACCGTCCCTGATTTCTGAGCTTGGACCATTCACCTATCTGGGCCATTCCTCCAACACTAATCATAGTGCAACATGGAGAGAATGAGTCTGCCCTAGGGAATGCCTGTCCCTGATTGTTGAACCTGGACCATTCACCTAATTGGGCCATTCCTCTGGCACTAATCATAGTAAAACCTGGAGAGAATGAGTCTTCCCTAGGGAATGACTGTCCAGACCATTTCCTAACGAAAATGACTGTCCCACACCCACCTCCAAAACAAACCATTCTTCGAAACTACTCACAACTATGAACTTTGAAA
Source organism: Picea mariana (assembly GCA_032191745.1). Taxonomy (NCBI): domain Eukaryota; kingdom Viridiplantae; phylum Streptophyta; class Pinopsida; order Pinales; family Pinaceae; genus Picea; species Picea mariana. The sequence continues at coordinate 30,577 of JASDQU010816020.1, forward strand.
GAATGACTGCCCGACGAGGCGCACCATTATACTTGACCACTACTCAGAGTGATTTCCAAGAAGAATGAATGTCCTAGACCATTCCCCCACACTGGTCACAAGGGGAATCACTGTCTATGGTACATCAATAATCTATCGAACCATTTTCATTACAAAAATGACTATTTGAGTTGGACCATTTTCCAAACTGGAAAATATCTGTTCGTCAGAAATCTCAAACCACTTTCAGAACTAAAAAGGAGCTGCTCATCCTGAACCTTTTTTTGAACTGAAAATGACCGTCCATAAATCAATAACACATCAATTCTCCCTCCCAACATGGGAGTAATCTCTTCCTTTTTCAATAAGGAAGTTGTCTCCATGAGCCCAAGCTTGCAAAATTTTCATCTTGGACAGAGGTTTTACCAAAATATCTGC